>JAMKQA010017017.1:0-17383 GCA_024699735.1 Posidonia australis
AATAGATTATTAAGCATATTATTACCAAATTGAATACAAATATATTTTATATATGTTTAAAATTATTGTATTATTAGTAATCAAGTATAATTTTTCCACAATACAAGAAATATTGGTGAAAAAATGATAGACACGATAACACGATAAGTCTGACATGATAAGTATATGACACGACCCAATTGACAGGTCTAATTCTAAAGATATTGTTGAGTGGTTCTAGAAGTGGTGGATAATTCTACCCCTTGGGTCTGTGGTAGCTCTGTGGTGAAGAAATGGCATGGTAACTCCTTTTCCCTTGTTGTTGCCCCTGGTGCTAATTGTTTGGTTGTTGAGCATACACTGGGTAGGCAAGAGGTTGCTAGTACTAATATTGTTGGGGTTGTTGTTGAATTAGTTACTGCTGCAGTTGATACTGGCATTGTCCCTGATGTTACTGTGGCTGAGCTAGTTGCCCCTGATGTTGGACTAACTGCCTCTGCATTGGCTAGCTCTGATACTACCTGACTTGTGCCATGTCACCTACGATGCCCTCGAATGTGTAGCCAGTGGTCTTCTTCTTACACCTTCCTTTGCACTCTAGGAATGGTAGGTCCTCTTTATTGCGAAGGACTCTTGTAGCATGGTCATACAGTTGGGAGTATGTTTGGAAGTCATCCATTAGCAAGCCCATTCTCATTGCTCTAGTTGTTCCAGGCTATGACCTTGATGGCTTGGCTTTTAGCGATGTTGCATTTTGATCTAGATGCCATGTCCCTCCACCTGCTGGCATAGGTGACGAAGTCCTCATCTAATCTCATAATTTCAACAAGGAGGTCTCCTATGGTGGGATTGTGATGGATACGATGAACATATTGCTATAGAAACTTCTCCAACACAATTTTGAAGTCACTAAGGTCATATACTGTGAGCATGTTGAACCACCTTAGTACTTCTCCCTCGAGGCTTTTGATGAATAGGTACATAGTGAGCCCATTATCATGTTGATCTCTACAAATTGCCATAATTTTTCATGATTTTTGCAGTGGTTTTGGTAGGCACGTGATGAGTGACTTGAGGTCACTCACACATTTTGTGTTTTGGTTTTTGGGTGTAGATCTAGATGCAGTCCAGTCCTAGTGCACATTGAGGAGCCACTAGCTGCACACGAGGTTTTGGGTAGTTGTTTAGTCTTTTATTTACTTTACTTTAGTTTAATTCTGTTAATTAGTTAAAGGGATAGTACTAATGCTACTTGTGACACATCAGGGCATTATAGAGTAGTACCAGAACTTAGGTTCACTTAATGCACCAGCTTCGTTGTGTCCAGTTAGTGGCTCTATAGGACTGCACAAGAATAGTGTTGCACTTGACTTGTGTTTTGTTTTGTGGTAGCAGCGAGATGTCGAGAGGAGGTTGAGGCCGTGGTAGGGGCAGAATTTATGCATCTGATTCCAGTGTAGAGGAGGGGAGCACTTGAAGAGACATGTAGCAAGAGCTTGGAGAGATGACACGGGAGATCGTCTAAGCCCTCAGAGGAGGCAACAAGGATGGAACCAAGGGGGACCCTTGCATCTCACAGTTCTACCAGTTGAGCATACTAACTTTTGATGACCACGGCAAGCTAGAAGAGTGAGAGGCATGGTTCCTTGAGATTGAGAAAATACTGGAGGAATGGAATGTCTGGTAAAAAAGTGGATATGGCTCGCAACATTCTAGCTCAAAGGCGACACCAACCAATGGTTGAGGACTACACGTTGGACAAAATTCCCTGACTCCGACCTACTAATGATTCCCTGGGAGGAGTTTTAGGAGATATTCTATGAGAAGTATTTTCCGGAATATGAGAGGGATAGACTAGATAGGGAATTCTAGAATCTGAAGCAAGGAAGCATGTCCAAGGCAAAATGTGAGGCCACCTTTTCTCGATTGGAGTAGTTCTCATAGATCTTTGACACAGAAAAGCGCAGAACTAAGAGATTTATAGAAGAATTTAATCCAACCATTAGATTGAAGGTCCTTGGTTTCTGATGTCAAACTTTGATAGACACGATAGAGCTAGTAGCCCGATATGAGGATGAGCACCGATTATTCCTAAAAGAGTATCCCAAGAACAAAGAAAAGATGTTCGCTCCTCGGCTTTCAAATTCCAAGACGGCGAATGTCGGAAGTTCTGAGAGATCTGGAAAGAAAAAAAATGGAACACACCAACTCCGCTTCTGAGGAGCGTAATGTTAATGGAGGTACTGAATACAGGCAGGCTAAGTCAAATAGCTGCCTAGAGAGAAGGACTTGCTTCAACTGTAGTCGGTCGGGACATATGGAAACGCAGTATACACGCCTGAAGCTGAATATAGACAACATAAAGTACTACAACTGTGAAAAGATCAGACACTTTCAAAAGAGCTGCCCTGATCCTCCAAAGGCAATTGGAGATGTATCCCGCTAGCCAACCAAGGGAAGGGTGTTTACAATCTCTACTCTAGATACTAGTTCCTCAAGGGACGTCGTAAAGGGTGAGCAGTGATGTTAATGTAATAAGAACATATAATGTAGTATTATAACTAGAACTATTTCAGTAGTAATGACTATGGTTATAATGTATGTTGTTAGGTTCTTTCTTTATAGCTGATCATATGGCTTGAGTTTTATTAAACTCAGGGAGCTCATTCTCCTTTATCTCTAAGTCATTTGCAGCCAAGATTGGAGAAAGGCCGGCTAAGTTGGCTTTCCACCTTGATGTAGTAACCCCACTAGGAGAGCAAAGTTTATCTTGAAGGTACCTGTGATCAGTGGATGTCAATCTAGAAGACAAGGATTTCAAGGCCAGTCTAATTGTGATGAACATGCAAGAATATGATGTCATACTGGGAATGAATTAATTGGTATAGCATTCAACAATAATAAACTATGCAAAGAAGGGAGTATTGGCGGAATGTCTTGACCAAGGTTGGTGTATGATATAAGAAACCAAACCAGGCGTGCCAAGGAAAGTGATATCAATACTCAAGGCCTACTATCATCTAGTAAAGGGTAGCGCAAGCTTCCTTGCATGTGTAATAGTCTCCTCTTCACAAGTGTTGAGGGTGTAGGATATACCGGTCGTGCTAGAATACCCCAATGTCTTTCTAGAGGAGTTACCTTGTATGCCACCATAGAGGGAGGAGAAATTTCTGATTGATCTTGTGTAACGCCCCCAAACCAAACACTACAAAATCTAAGCTACAAACAAGGATTAATGCACTTTTAAAAAGAAATCAAACTATAATCTACCCACAACCAGTATGTGTAGCTAGTGGCTCCCGTCTCTGAACATCGGACTAAATTGTAATTCAACTAAGCATCTAAAAACAAGACAAGTAAAAACACACATGAGTGACTTCTAAGTCACTTGGTACGCTCTCACAAAGGAAAAAACACGGTGGAAAACACTTATAAATTAAATTTTAGGTTTTCCGAAGTTTTCTTAAACTCTTTTGGAAATCTTTATGTACGTTTATCTATTCTAGGTCCTTACTAGAACCAAAACTCCAAATAAAATTTCTGAATAAAATTCTAGTAAGTTCTTTTCAAGAAATATCAATGAAATCATGCTCTTTTCAATCTTTTTTTTCTTTACAAAATCTCATGCACAATTCTAATGCCTTTCTAGAAAACAACCTTGGGACTAGAGTCTAGCCTAAAATGTGAATCTTAAATCTGTCTGAAATGCAAATCTTGGTTGGCACTAGCCCTAAACTATGGTCTCGTCTCGCTAGAATCTAGTTAAAACACAGAAGCCAAAACTCAGCTTGATTTTAGCTTAAATCTAATTCTGAATCCCAAATCTGAAAACTCATTTCTTTTCTGGTGCCACCTTGATCAGAGGTGGCCTAGCCACAAACAAAGGGAGAGGTATCAACCTCAACCTCCTATGCTACCACGGTGAAAGTCTCTGTGATAGGCATTCCACCGTCTACCTCAGCCAACAGGCCGTACTCTTGGGCTCCTCAAGCCCCTCTGAGCCATCAGGCTCTCACAGTTTTCTCTTGACATAGGGATACATTTCCCAACGTCCCTATCATTCTTGGTGTTTGAGCTCACAGGTTATCTTACCTGACCCATCCAATACTTTTCTCTAGGCACCCAGTTTCTCTAACCAGGGCCACCACTCAAGAAATCTAATTCTGAAAACATGCATTTCTCTTTTATAAAACTCTTTTCTATTACAGAAACCTTTCTGTAAAACTATTCTTTTCTTCTATAAATCTCTATGAAACTATTTCTAAACAATATACCAAAACACATCAATTAGGCATCAAAATCCATTCATAATCATCTTTATTAAAATCACTTTTACTTGGCTGTGGGGTTTGGTTCGGCAGACCGGACCAAAACGGCAAACCGAAGTAGGCCCAGACGCCTAGATCGGTCGACGGAATTTTGGAACAATTGTCCAAATTTCCTTGGTCTAAGCGACGAGACATTTCAGTCAATCAAAATTCCTTGGAACGAAAGATCAAAGTATTTCGTTTTTCCAAATTCAGGGTTCTGGTGAAATACTAACAGGCAATCAACATGCTGAACCTAATTCGGCATATCGAAACGCCTGTTTTTAATAAACTTCCCCTTAGCCACTTATTCGTCAGAATTGGGACCTCTAGCAGACCCCTTTTCGGTGAACTACAAATCCTACATAAAACATATAATCTAGTATGCTACGTCTACTTTCATTTGAGATAAATTTCATCAAAAACCATGGCATATTGCTCGAGATATAGAATCAAAAGCAAACAGAGCACATCACAAGCCACTGTAGCAATTACTCTAAAAATTCTTCTAAAATGCACATTCAATCATAGAAAAATTCTAGAAATCACATTCATCCATGATCTTACTCAAAGCTACTCATATTCATGCTTTTTTACACTAAATCATAGCATACTTCAAGGAATTGGAACATAAACATAAAGGAGGAATGAGACAAAGGAACGCATACACAGAGGCGATCTCCGACGATCCTCCCTCCTCGGTAGCTTCCTTTCTCCTTCCCAATGAGTCCTCCAGGCACATGGGTCTCCGGTGAGCTCTCTTCCACCAACAAAACACACCTCCTCCGCCTCCTCCTCTCTTCATCCTCAGTTCTCTGGTTTTCCCTAATTCTTTCCCTTCCCTCTTCCTACGGTGCCTCCCTCCCAGCCTCATCCTTAGCTCCCTTAAATGCCTATTGCCTCCTTGTCCTCTATCATCAACGACACCGCTATGGATCCTGGTGAATCGTCGAAGAAGGCATGGCAGAAGGTTGTGAGTTACTGTGACGAGCATAGTGAAAGGTGGCGGAGGCTATGTGTTACTGTGTTGAGTTGACTCAGCTTCCCTTTCGGCCCCACCCGGTCCCACACGTGCACATGTGGCACACCTAGGTTCAAAATTCCACACAATAGAGGAAAATCACTAGAGAAACACCAATTAAATCAAGGAGAGGCCAAACCAAAACATAACATTAAACTAATCATCCAGATTACAATAATTAATTACTTATACTCTGGATAATTTAGGCACAGTTATTACATCTTACACCGGGATCGCATCCTATCTCGAAGACCCCATATAGGATGGCACCTATTGAGTTGTGAGAGCACTGGAATCAGCTGCAAGAGTTGTTGGACAAGGGATTCATTCATCTAAGTGTATCACCTTGGGGAGCACCAGTGCTATTTGTCAAAAAGAAGGATGATTCACTCCAATAATGCATAGACTATCGGATGCTGAATCAGATCACTGTGAAGAACAAGTATCTGCTACCTAGAATAGATGATTTATTTGGTCAGCTACAAGGGGCCTCTGTATTCTCAAAGATATACTTGACAGCTTTTCGGACCTAGTATGGTCATAATGAGTTCCTGGTCATGCCATTTGGGTTGACAAATGCACTAAATACTTTCATGAACTTGATGAATAGGGTATTCAAGCCCTACCTGGACCAATTTGTAGTAGTGTGTGTGGATGACATGCTAGTATAGTCTCCTGATGTACAGACCCACCAGATGCACTTGATAACCGTACTGAAGATACTAAGGTAGCACTAGCTCTACGCCAAGTTCTTCAAGTGCGAGTTTTGACTAGAAAAAGTGGCATCCTTTAGTCACATCATCTCGAGGGAAGGCATCAAAGTGGATCCAGCTAATGTAGAAGCAGTTAACAATTGAGCCAGGCCTAAGAACGTCACTGAGATTAGGGGTTTCTTAGGTTTGGCAGGTTATTATCAAAGATTCATCCAGAATTTCTCCAAAATAGCTATACCCTTGACTAGATTGACTCGGAAGGAGGTTCTCTTTGTATGGGATTGGTAGTGCGAGGAAAACTTCCACAAGTTAAAAGCCCGACTGGTTATCTCTCTAATTCTAGCCATATCTTCTAGGAGTGGTGGTTTCACAATCTATAGTGATGCCTATGAGACCGGTTAAAGATGTGTAACATTCTAAAATTCATTTGATTGTAAATATACATTTTAATGAATTTTATAATAGACAGGTGTTACTAGCGCAAGGCCATATCAGTAATTTTGTGGTTTGGTGCTTGAGACCCATGGTTTAGCCTATTTTATGTCTTGTCCTTTAATGAAGGCACTGTGCCTATACTCCTATGTGCATGGACATTTAGGTGTGTTGTGTGGTTGGCCTCGTGTTTTGAGGCTAGTGGTTGGGCTGGAGTCGTGCGGGTGTGTATGTGCGTTTGATGCTTCATTGGGCACATGCAACTCTAACTCTCGACCCATGCGTATAAGAAGGGGGCGGACATAGTTTCTTCCATCACACACTTCTTTCCCCCTACTTTCCCACCATCTTTCTCCTCCTTCTCTCCTCCTTCTCTCCTCCCCCACCCACACACACCACCTTACCCCCACGTCCTCCCTCACCTTCCCCTCCTCCTTCTCCCTTTTCCCTCACTTTCCCTTCCTCCCCCATCTCCCGCTTCTCCTTTCTCCACCTAGTGCGAGTGAGTGAGAGAGGCAGAGACAGAGAGTGAGAGAGAGAGAGAGAGGCAGAGGTAGTGCTATGGTCTTCAATTGGCACGTGGACTCTGGACTTCTTCCTTGGCATCAAGTGAGTTCAAGGTTGAGGTCAGAATCGTCGGAGAGCACATGGTTGATCGAAGGATCGTTGATGGTCGTCGTGAGGTACACATCTCAAATTTTGTATATAAATGCATGAAATTGGTAGAAAATCCTAGGAATGCATGAAAGCTAGATAAATTTATGTTTCTAGAATTTATTAAGAATTTATGGTGATTTTATTGAGGCTTTAATGGGCATTTATGGTGGTGGTTGTGTTTTGGGTTGTTTCGACCCTTTTGGCTTTACGAATTTATATCTTGAGCCACGATGCATGGATTGTGGTTTTGTTTGTGTGGTTTTGGAGTAGACTTACGCGTCTATGTCCCGTATTTTATTTGTGGATTGTGGATTTTGCTTAGTAGGTCCACCCCTTACTCCCACTTGGGCGATCGAGCAGGTTAGGGCTTGGGCCGTTTTTCAATTATCGTAGAAATCGGTATGTCATTTTTGTCTGATATGTCAATTTTGCTTCAAAATTGTCCCCTTGACCTTTGGTTCAATCAACCAAATTCATTCAATCTACAGTTCTAGGAGTCTTGGGTGTTGATAGATTACCTAATTCAGTCAACCAGACATTTTTGGTCTACCGAATCAGGGAATTTGAAGCAACCATGTGGATCTCAGTTTGCCGATCTAATGCCTTGAGCCCAGGTTTGGTCAACCGCTCCATTCTAGTATGTCGAACCAAGCCCATGTTTGAATTGTAAATGTGTTTTGATAGTTTTGCTGGATTGGTTTGTATTGCCTATATTGAGGCAGATTGTGGGCCATCAGTGGTAGTCTGTTATAGACACCTAGTGCGTCGATTTTGTGGATTTTTGGAAAGGATATAAAATGACTTTAAAAATGATTTTCAAGAGATATAAATAGCCCAATTTGGAAAGAATTTCCATGTTTTATGTGTATGGCCCAAGATACCGTGGGTTGTGCTGCTTAGACCAGGGAATGTGACGACATTCTCAAGTAGTCAAGCGCGTCACTCAGGTTAAGGACAGGGACCAAGTGTAATATTTGTGCCCAGATTATCCAAAATGAATGTAATTAAGTTATTGTAATCAAGATAATTAGTTTAATGATGAGATATAGCTGTCGAGCTCTCTTTTAAGCAGTACTATCTTTGGTAATTCCCCTACTGTGTGGTATTTTGAACCGATATATGCCATGTGTGCATGTGTGGGACTGAGTGGGGTCAGATCAAGAGCTGAGTCAACTCAGCATAGTGCCACACAGCCTCCATCGCTCTTCATTGTGCTTGCCACAATGCTCTGCAACCTTCCGCCATACCGCATCGTCGATACACTGGGATCTCCAATGGCTATCGTCGAGGAATGATGACACTGAGACGATGGCCTTAAAATGGAGAAGAAGAAGAAGGCGAGGAGGGCAACAAATTGAGAGAAAGAGAAGAGAAAGAGAGAGCTAGAGCAAGAGAACAAAAGAAGGAAGAGAGAGTGGTGGCTACTGCTAGTGGTGGAAGAGGGCCTCCGGAGACCCTAGAAGCTAGAGGAGCGCCTGGAAGAAGAGAGGAAGCCGCTAAGAAAGGAGGATCGCCGGAGATCATCTCTGAGTACACATCCCTTCCCTCGTTTCTCTTTTTGTATTTAAGCTTCCATCTAGGAATTATGCCATGAATTAGTATGGAAAGCATGAAAATGAGTAGGATTGAGTTGGATTATGGATGTATGTTGAGTGTATATAATTTCCATGATTTTACAAGAATTTGAGTAGAATTTTCGAGATTCATGCTACAATGATGGAAAATGGGTTTTATGCCTCGCGATTTTTATATCTTAAGATGCATGCTATGGTTTTCAATGAAACGTGCCCCAAATGAAAGTAGACTTGGCATGCTAGATTATGTGTTTTATGTAGGATTTGTGGTTCACCGAAAAGGGGTCCGTCGGAGATCCCAATCTCGACGAACGAGCGGCCAAGGGGTCAGGCTCTGTCCTCAGAAAACGGGGATTTTAGTACGTCGAATAAGTTCGGTATACCGAAATCCTATCAAATTAACCCCAAATACCAGATTTCAGTAGACCGAAATCGTTCAGTCTATCGAATCACGAGATTTCAGAAAATCGCCTAGTTTTTGTCTACCGAATCAGGGTCCAGAATTATTTAGTCAAGTTTTTCCCTAGTTAAGTAATAATACTTGATTTGTGTGATTTTGGCATGTTTACTTAATAAGAATTTCTTGAGATTTAAGTGAGAATTACAGAGAAACTACTTTAGAAAAGAACAGTTTTATAGAAAAGATCCCTATAATGGGAAAGATTTAGAATAAAGATTTCAAAGCAAAGATGCATGTTTTCAGAATAAAATTTCTAGAATTTGCCCCAGTTAGTGAGATTGGATGCCCAGAGAAAGGTATTGAATGGACCAGGTAAGATAACTCGTGAGCTCAAACACCAAGAAAGAAAGAGGTGTTAGAAAATGCATCCTATGCACAAAGAAAACAGTCAGAGTCTGTTGACTCAGAGGGGCCTAAGGAGCCTAAGAGTGCGGCCAGTTGGCCAAGATAGACGATGGAATGCACAGTATGGGGACTTTCACCATGACAGCATAGGAGGTTGAGGTTGGTATCTCTCCCTACGCTTGTGGCTAGCTGACCCCTAATCAAGGTGGCACCAAAAAAGAAAAGAGTTTTCAGATTTGAAATTTAGAAATTAGATTTAAGCTAGAATCAAGTTGTGTTTTGGCTTCTATATTTTAGCTAGATTCTAGCTAAGGCGAAATCAGAATTTTAGGGCTAGTCCAGCCAAGAATTGTATTCTAGTTAGATTCGAGATTTTATTTTAGGCTAGAGTCTAGTCCCAGAGATGTTTTCCAGAAATGCATTAGATCAGTACATGAGTTTTAGAACAGAAAGAAATATTTTAAAAGAGCATGATTTACTAAGTTTTTTTCGAAGAGGATTTTTAGAATTTTCATAAGAGATTTAATCAGAATTTTGGTTCTAATGAGAACCTAGATTAGAAATTATAGAAAGATTTCCAGAAAAGTTTAGGGAAGCCTTGGAAAATCTAGAATTAGTTTATAAGTATTTTCCAGGGTGTTTTCTTTGTGGGCGCGTAGTGGGTGACTTAGAAGTCACTCACGTGTGTTTTTACCTTGTTATGTATTCAGGTGCTCAATTAGAGTGTAGTCTAGTCCAATGTTTAGAGACAAGAGCCACTAGCCGCACACACAGGTTCTGGGTAGTTTGTAGTTAAATTTCTTTTTGTAAGTGCATTGATCCTAGTATAGTAGCTTAGTTTCCATAGTGCCCAGTTTGAGGGCGTTACACCAAGATATTGTAGGCGAGTGTTCGTCGGATCTTGGAGGTATGAGACTCCCTGACTGCCATTTACGAAGCCGAGGTTAAAGTCTGCGGGTTGAGGTGTTGTCTGGACTTAGAGATATGATACTCCAATTATCACTAGACACTATGGCTCGAGGTACAGTCTGGTGTGGAGGTATAACACTCCCACTATCTAGGTATCGTGTGGAGGATGCCAATAAGGCGGACCCTGTGGTGTTGGCAAGGGTAGGAATTTGCACGTGCCTCGTTGCTGGTAGTATCCTGATTGATAGGACAACCATTCCAAGTGAGGTTGGCTTTGTGATAGTTCTCCAGGTGAGAGGACTTTGGGACGGAATCATTCCTCACGAGGTGGCAAGTCTGTGGTAGTGCAATGTACCTCTGTGGCTGCTTGTGGCTAGAGTTAGTTGCCTAACGTCGGGTAACATGACTTTGTGTGGTTGTGGTTTTTGGCTAATATGGCCGTGCTTGAGGTTTTGGTCGGTGAGGCTGTGCTTTGGACTACTTCAGCGAGTAGAGCCTAGTTTTGCTATACGGATGCTTTCCTAGGTTTGTGACCTCACAAGAAATATAAGAAAGTTTCGAAGTAGAGATTTGTAGTTTTGGTCAGTGGTGCCTATGCTTTCAGACTTGGTGGATTTGGTGTAAATGATTTCAAAATGGTTTAAAAGACAAAACTTAGTTTTGTTTTTTGGGTTTTTCCTAAGATGTGTGTTGGGTGACTTTCTTGTCACTCACACATGCTTTGTGTGGTTTTTAGGTTGCAAGTGCAGGCGAGCAACAGTTGGTGATTCCAGTGCATATAATCAGAGTCTCTTAGCCACACACATAGGTTCCTAGTTGTTAGATGCTTTTAAATTAGCCTTTAATTCCCAATTATTTAGCATTTAAATATTATTGAAATTATTTAAGCTAATGTGTTTATGTTAGTAGTGACGCAGGTCATTACAGGGTGCGTCTTGATGTAGCATGGAAGGATGGTGGTGTATGCCTTACGCTAACTGAAGAATCATGAGAAGAAGAAAAGAAAAGAAATATTTGGAAAGGCATGTTTATACGATAATTTCTGGTCTTGAAAGTCACTAGGGACTTCAAGATCATGCTTGTTATCAGTGTGGTTCCTTAGGGTGAGTTTATACCTTGAAGATGTTTAATTGTGGTTTCCTTTGGGCTTGGGAGCTTTAAATGGTTTTCAAGATTTTTGGAATGATTTTGGTGTTTCTAGAAAGTGGTTTTCCAAATGATTAGCTAGGATTCTAGAAAAGACATGAATGGTTTAAACAGTGGTTTTCAAAGGTGTAACACTTGAGCCTGATTATTCAACTAAAATAAAACCATGGAATTAATTAACTTATTTGAATATGGTTTATTAATGGATAATCAAATATTGTTAGTGTTGTTGTGTGTCTCTCTTTCTGTGTGGCTGAGTTGTTGGTCTCCTGGTTGTGTGGTTTCTAGCTTTGTGGGCCCATGTGTGTGTAGGACCTACGTGGACTCAGTCAACTAGAGCACAATGCACCCTCCCTTGAGTCGAGTAGTCTTCCTTGAGCCCCTACACCTGTGCCTACGGGGGTTAGTTGTCTACCTTATCTCTGTCACGCTAGACCTAGGAACAGCAATGGTGATCAGTGAAAATGGCGAATGGTAGGCGAGTGAGGGAGGAGATAAGAGGGCAGAAGGGAGTGTAGGGTGTTAGGCAACTGAGGGTGAAGGCATGAGCTAAGCTGAACCAGAAGAGACCGTGAGAAAAATAGGAGTCGATGCTGAGCGAGAGGGTGGTCACTAGTAGAGGCTACCTCGATAGAGGTCGAGGAGGGATGGAGGACCGTCGAAGACGCACCATGTGGGTTTGGAGTCGCTAGAGTGTTGTGAGCTATACGCGACCCTTCCTTTCTCTCTCTCTCTCTCGTTCTGTGTTTTAGGTTTAATGGTCAATGCATGAAAATGATGATAAAAGCATGATAAATCATGGAAAAATGATAGAAATGCATGAAATTTGATAGAGAATGTGTATGAGTAGAGATCATGTGATTAGGATGAATTTTTGTGAATTTTTACAAGTTTTCCCCAAGCATACTATAGTGTCTTTATCGAGCTTCATGTCTTTGTGTTTATTGTGAGAAGCATACTTGATGGATTTTGAAATGGATTGAGGGGTTTTGTAGTAGATTCAAATGTCTACACCCCTGTTTTATGCATGAATTGTGTGGGTTGTTTAGTAGGTCCGCCACTCACTCCCAATGGGGAGAAGAGACAAGCGGAAGAGAGGGTCGTTTTCTGAAATTGCAGAAATCGACATGCCGAAATGGTTCGATATGCCGATTTGCTGTTGTGTAAAGGGTCCCCTAAGGCACTGGTTCAGACGATCGAATGGTTTCGATCGACTGAAGAAAGGAAACTCAGACGATCAGCAGGGTTTTGGTCGACTGTTTTGTCCTGGAGAATTAATCTACTAGCTAGTTCGGACGATCGAATGATTTCAGTCGACCGAATCAGGGAATTTCGGATGACTGAAAAAAAATTTGATCTACCGTTCTAGGGGACAAAATCCAAGTTTGATCGACTGTTTATTTTCGACAAACCGATATAGGACCTTGGCCCAAATAAAAGATGTTTTCCAAAGAGGATAAAAGAAGTGTTTTAATGATGATTTAAGCTTGTGGTTGAAATGATAACCCACATAAACGAGATTATATATGAGGAATGATTTGATTGTGATGAATGAATGTGTTTTTGTGATGGCCTTGAAAGTGATGCTTTGATAATGATTTGAGCATGTATTGATGATAGAAAACCATGTATTTAACATAGGGAAACAGGAGAATTGAAGGTAAATGGTTTTTATGTGGTTTTGGGCTTGAGACCCATGTAAATTGAAAGTGAATGACTGTATGTGGTTTTTGGGCTTGAGACCCAAGTAAATGAAATGAAATGATGGTTTTATGTGGTTTTGGGCTTGAGACCCATACAAATTAAAAGAGGTTTTATGAAATGGATTTTGAGATGAAAAGTGAGTATTTGTATAGATTTTTGGGCATGAGACCCAAGCAAATGGTTGTTGTTGCATGGAAGTGATTTCTTGCAACAAAAATGGAATGAGTAATGATTTTGTAAAGAAAACCCATATGTTTTGAAAAGAGAATGGCTATGTGTTACGGAACCACATGGGTTTGGTGTTAGTAATTTAGTAGGAATATGAGACTCCAATGGAATCAATTGTTAGATACGACCGTGGTTACCGATTCAAATCCACGAGGTTTGGTGTCGACAATCTGGTATGGAACCAATTGTCAGATACAACTGTGGTTGTTGAGAGATGAGACAGTGTAGGCTGGGCCTAGGGATATGAAACTTGGGTGTCTGAATCATCGATGAGACAGTGTAGGCTGGGCCTAGGTATATAAACCTAGGTGTCTGGGCCATCGATAGGCATCAGGAAAAGATGTATTCCCATACATGTAAAAGATTGTTAAAGCCTATATGTCAGGGCGATGTCCTTTTGCACGAGGAACTTCACCGCAAAGTGCAGTAAGGTAGGGAAGATGGTGTCCTCACCTACTACTTGTGTGCCAAGTTACCTCTAATCAAGGTAACACTAATGGACATGAATGTGAATTGTGTGGTTTTGAGTTAGAATCAGACTTGGTGTTTTGGCTTGAGATTTTAGTAATATTCTAGCAATAAATGAGAAATTATGATTTTAAACCAACTGCCAACTAATGTGTGGTTTTGTTTTGGGCCTTGTGAGGCCTTGTGGTTTTGGACTGGATCTGGTCAAGAATATTGATTTCTTAGTATGCATAAAAGGTTTAAAAATACATGAAATTTGAGAAAAATAAATGATCTTGGAAAGATCATGGTTTTGGGATAGAGATTCCATAAAAGAAAGGGTGATTTGAAATGAGTTTTGAACCATGTGTTGTTATAAATTGAGATTTGTGTTTTCTTGCTGTTTTAGCATGATTTTTATATGGGACGCGTACTAGGTGGCTCAGAAGTCACTCATGCATGTTTATTTTGTTGTGCTTTGGCTTTTCATGTGCGTAGCTGGAGTGCAGTTCGGTCACTGGTGTTCGAGTTTTCCTAAGCCACTAACCGTACATCACTTTTGGGTAGTTATTTGACCCTTCCAAGTTATTTTAATTGTTTAATTATTGTAATTTGGTAGTGATGTTGTTTGGTAGCGGTTACGGGTAGCAGGGTATTACAGAGTGGTATCAGAATCTTAGTTCACTAAGGTGCACTGGCTTGATTGGTGTCTGGACTAGTGGCTTCGTGGAACTGTACGGGTAGAATAGCTACACTTGACATTGTTTGCTTGTTTGTGGTTGTTTGGTGGCGATAGGAAGATGCCGAGAGGCCATGGTCGCAGCAAGGCCCTAGTGTCTGACTTAGAGGTGAAGGAGGGTAGTGCTGGGAAGGGCATGCTGCAAGAGACCGGTGGATATAACCAGATCGGTTCAAGTAACGGCTCAAGGAAAGGACCTTGCCACGTTGTGATAAGAAGGGGCACATAGCAGCACAGTGTTGACACCGACAAAGAAGCCTAGATAGTGTAGTATGCTATAACTGCGAGAAGTCCGGACACTATCAGAAGGATTGTCCCAATTTGTCAAAGCCAGCAGAAGATGTGCCTTGTCAGCCAACTGAGGGTAGAGTGTTCTCTATTACTGCCCCAAATGCTGGTCCATTAGGAGATGTTGTGGAAGTTAAGGATTAGTGTGGCCTTGTAAGTTGAACCTTGTCTTGTAATAATTGATCATATGTATAATCAACACCATTTTCTATATTAATGACTATGATTATGATTATGGTTATGTTTTAGTGGGTTGATGTTAGGATCTTTTCTTGTGGCTGGTCGGATAGCCCAAGTCTTATTCAACTCTAGGATTCGTTTTCTTTCGTCTCCGAGTCATTTGCTGCTAAAATCGAGACCAGGTTAGCTAGGTTGGCATTCCACCTAGATGTAGTTACTTTATTGGGAGAGTGTAATCTAGCGTGGAGATATCTGAGATCAATTGACGTTAAGCTAGGAGACAGGAGTTTTCAGGCCAATTTGATCTTGATGGACATGCAGGATTATGATGTTATCCTATAGATGGATTGGCTAGCACAACATTCAGCCATGATTGATTGTGCTAAGAGAAGAGTTCTGGCAGAGTATGCAGGCCAAGGCTGGTGTGTTGTGCAAGTTACCAGACCAGGTGAGCCTAGGAAAGTGATATCCTTAATCAAGGCCTATCGTTAGTTGGCGAGGGATTGTATGGGCTACTTGGCTTATGTGACTGCTTCTACTTCACCTGTGTTTGGTGTTCAGGAATTACCAATGGTACAGGAGTATCCTGATGTATTCCTAGAGGAGTTGCCTATTATGCCACCACATAGGGAAGTGGAATTTGTCATTGATCCGATGTAGGGATCAAGTCCTGTTGCGAAAGCTCCATACAGGATGGCACTTGCTAAGTTGAGAGAGCTTCAAAATCAACTGCACGAACTGATGGACAAGGGATTATTCATCCCAGTGTATCATCTTGGGGAGCACTGGTACTATTTGTCAAAAAAAGGACGATTTACTTCAGTTATGCGTTGACTATCGGATGTTGAACTAGATCACTGTCAAGAACAAGTATCCACTGCCTAGGATTGATGATTTGTTTAATCAACTGCAGGGAGCTGCTAGAGTCTTGTTGGCTAACTTGTCTGTTCACCCAAGGATGATTGAAGTGATCGTCACCGCTTAGTCAACGGATCCCTTTGTACCAACACTACAACAAAAATTAGATTTTGCGAGGACAATGAGCGAGGACTTAGCGAGGAAGTGTCCTCGCAATAATATAACGATGACATATAGCGAGGATTTTGCGAGGAAATTACCTCACAATAATATAGCGAGTTTTTTGCGAGGATTTTTTCTCACAATGTCCTCGCTTTTCATTTAGCGAGTATATAGAGAGGAAATGTCCTCGTTAAAGTCCTCGCTAATTTAGGTATAAATTACCCTAACGTGGGACATTTAGTCGTCTGCCTCTCTTACCCTAAATTCAGTCGTCCGCCCTCTCCTCATCGATGGTGCTCTGACCTCCTCGACGGTGCATCCTCAACAGTGCGTCCTCCGAACACTACCTCCGCAGCGCCTCCTCGACGGTGCGTCCTCCGAACTCTACCTCCTCCTCCTCCTCTGCCTCACTCGTCTGCCTCTCCTCCTCCTATGCCTCTCCTCCGCCTATCCTTGACAGTGCCAAGAGTTGCCATTGCTTGGTAGCAGAAGCAATTTTTACACTAGGTATCATCAGTGGTACTCTTGGGACGTACTCTTCACTAGCGAAGATTGTAACAACCACTAAGGTAAACATCCACCAAGGTAAATCAATTCTAGTGCTGAAAATCACGTAGGGTGCTTGTTGCTTAATCTTGTTTGATCTATATATCACTCCACATTCTTTAACATTATGCTTAGCATTATATTAGATGGTTGGATACTCAGATCATGTAGGAAACATATATTCTGTCATGTTTGCATCACCTTAGTGGCTAAAAAGTATCTCGACTGCCCTAAGTGCTTTGTCACAGAGCATTTATCCTAATTTAATTTAATCTTGGGTAGGTAATTTAATTTATTTATGTTGATTATAGAACTTACAATTTATGCTTTAGATTTAATTTCTGTAATGATATGTCATGAAAAAAAAGGCTAATATTAGGTGTGGTCAGGGGCATTACATGTTAGGAAGTGGACTAATTTCAAGTATCTGTCCTCTAATGGCTGCAATTGATTCATTCATACCTATTAAGAATTGCAATAACTTGTCTTCATGTTCTCTTTCAATCATAGCCTTCAAGTGCCCACAATTTCAAGTATGCAATGGATTTAAACTATTGAGCTCATCCCATAGACCTTTCAGCTGTGTTTATTAAGAAGTTATAGATTTTCCTTTCTAATTTAAATTTGAAATGGTCTTTTTGATCTTATAAACTCTTGGTGCATTTTCCCTGAGTGAAATGCTCTTGCA
>JAMKQA010017018.1:0-13512 GCA_024699735.1 Posidonia australis
TCAGCACCAGAGTTTCTCCCAAAGATTGTGTTTCTCTTGCAAAAGAAGGGTTCTTCTCTCACAAAATGGGTGTCTTGGAATGACTGCTCTAGGGGCCTTTTTATAGTGGTCTCTAGGGAGGTTACAAAGGGGTCTTGCAAGCGAAAAGCCTCAAATATTCGTTGGCATATTCGTTTGCAAGAGTAACAGCCCGGACGGTGGAAGGTCAGCAGTCAGAGCTGGGCGCCAGGTTGGTGCGCCAACTTGGTGCGCCAGCCCTGCTCACAAATAGAGCGAATAGATCGAACCTTGGATGGGAAGGTGGCACCAAGATCCGTCCGAATAGAGCGAACCTTGGATGGGAAAATTCAAAGGCGAAAAGGAGGGCACCAAGATCCGTCTGAATAGACCGAACCTTGGATGGGAAGATACCAAGGCGAAAGGGGGGCACCAAGATCCGACCGAATAGATCGAACCTTGGATTGGAAGGTGGCACCAAGATTCGTCTGAATGGACCGAACCTTGGATGGGAAGATTTAAAGGCGAAAAGGGTGGCACCAAGATCCGTCCGAATAGACCGAACCTTAGATGGGAAGATTCAAAGGCGAAAAGGGGGGCACGAGGATCCGTCCGAATAGACCGAACCTTGGATGGGAAGATACCAAGGCGAAAGGGGGGCACCAAGATCCATCCGAATAGACCGAACCTTGGATGGGAAGGTGGCACCATGATTCGTCCGAATGGACCGAACCTTGGATGGGAAAGAGACACCTGAATTTGTCCGAATAGACCGAACCTTGGATGGGAAGATTGAAAGGCGAAAAGGATGGCACCAAGATCCGTTCGAATAGATCGAACCTTGGATGGGAAGGTGGCAACAAGATCCGTCCGAATAGAGTGAACCTTGGATGGGAAAATTCATAGGCGAAAAGGGTGGCACCAAGATCCGTCCGAATAGATCGAACTTTGGATGGGAAGGTGGCACCAGGATTCGTCTGAATGGACCGTGTAGACACCTCGATTTTGTAGTCACTTGGCGGCAGGCTCCTCTGGAAGATGCTCTGGTTGCAACCACCAACACTAAACCCTAACTCCATCAGAACCTTAGACCCACACAAGCCCACACTAGCCCAGTAGGCCCACTCAAGCCCACACTAACTTAATTCAAGCAAAAACCACTAGATTAAAACCAAAATAAACAAAATTCACTTAAATCCACATAAAACCTTAATTAATTAAGTAAAACCGTAATTAAAAACCAAATTAACAAAATTCACCTAAAACACTTAAAATCCAAAAATCAAGTGAAAATCCTAATTGAAATCAAAATCCATTTAAAATCCAAATTAATCAAGTGAAAACCCAAATAAAAATCAAAATGAAGCAAAATCCACTTAAAAACATTTAAAATCCAAATTAATCAAGTGAAAACCCTAGTTAAAGTCAAAACCAAATAAAATCTTTTTTTAAACCACTTTAATCCATTTAATTTCACAGAAAACCTAAATTAAACTCAAAAAACCCTAAAGTCATTTAATTAAGTTAAAAAACCCTAATTCAAACTCAAGAATTTAATTAAAATCCAAAAAACCCTAATTAAATTAAAAACCATGTTAAATATCTAAAAATTAAATTCAAACCCAAAATTCCAATTAAGACCCTAAAATGGGAAAAACCTAAAAACTTTAAATCCCAAAAGAAATTAATTTAAAATCTCTTAATTATATTCGAACGTCTAAAACCCTAATTTTAAAAAATAATTAAACTTCAAAATCACAAAATCAAAATCTAATTAAAATCACTAAAACAAAATCAAAAAGTCAAAACAAAATCAAAAACTTAAGACCAAAACCAAAACACTAAAGCAAAACCAAAAACAAAACAAATAAAAAAACAAAAAAATCCAAAAGCCCGAAAGGTCTGGCCCGTTAGGCCCATGCATTCATTAAATCTTTCTCAACCAAAAAACTTCGAAAGCGAAAAAAATAAAGCTACATTGTCTTCTTCCTCCTCGCACCATCTCCTTATCTCCCTCATTCCCACGAATGCCCAATCGCCATCACCCACGATCCTCCTTACCTTTCATCCCTCTTAAAAGTCTGAAGAAACCACCTAGAGGGCGGGGGGACTGAACTAAATTGTACTGGAGAGGACAGTGGGAAGTGAGATCGCCGGTGACCAGAGGAGAGGGCCTGAGAGAGCACCCATTCGCACCCCAAACCACCCAGCCACTACCACCATATCCAGTGCACTCCTTCCATCAGCTTTGGAACCCAAGAGCTTCACTGAACCATCGTCGAAGCATCAGCCCAGAGGAGCGCTGCCGTCGATCTTCACCGGAGGACAACCAATCCACCAACCTGGTACATCTCTTCCCCATTCCTTCATTCCTCAGTATATGCCTTAGGTCTAGATGACTCCTAGCTTTTTAGGCAAGTTTAGTCGGCGTAGGCCACCCTGCCAGTCGTCTTCCTTTCCTTCGGTTGTGAGTTCACCACCACCGGCGAGGCTCGAGCCTCCCGACCTCCGACGAGGCTCGAGCCTCCCGACCTCCGACGAGGCTCGGGCCTCCCGACCTCAGGCTAGGCCCCTTAGGGGTCTCTCCTCCTCTTCTCCTCTCCCCTCCTCTTCTCTCCTCCTCCTCTGGTTTCCCTCTGCTCGAGAGAAGTCGCGCTGACGCTCAGCCAACCCCGTCACCGTTGCCGCAGTCAGCCGCTTCCGCCGTCCGCCGTCGAGAGGCGTTGAAGTGCTCCAGGCGCCCCCTCTCCGTGCCATCGCACCGGGGAGCATCGTCTCCATGCCACAAATCCCTTCGTGCCGCTCCATCTGAGCCCAGAGCACCGCCGCGCCCCGTCGATCCATCGTAGTCTCACCGGCAGCGTGGCGGATGGGGGGATCGACTGGGCCATTCTAGCCATCCGCGACGCCCCCGAGAACCTCCTTGTGCCCCCGCGACGCTTCCCAAGCCTCCGATGCTTCGTTCCAACCTTTGGGACACCTCCAGCCACTCCGTCGTCTTCTCCGTCGCCGTTCAGAGAACCTCACCGGAGCGCGAGGCGAGGGGGGGGGGTGGTGGCCTCAGGCCTCCCCAGCCTTGCCCAACCGCTTGGAGAGGACCGCCTCACCTCCACAAAGCTTCCCCAGCCTTGTGCGTCCCTTTTCCACCACTGGATGGCCACCGAAGGCTCACTGGAGAGATCGCCGGCGATCCTCCGGTGATCTTCGAATGGGTCTTTTTAGGCCCAATTTCTTTAGTTTTTGATTATTACTTTTAAGTCCTTATTTTATTACGTTTAGGTCCTTTTTATTGCATATGGGTCCAGACATTTGCACTTTAATCCCTGTAGTTCTAAAATACTTTTTATTTCTTTTATTTTCTCTGTGAATTTTCCATATGGCCCCCTACATAGTTCATCTTTTAATTCTTAACATATTAATGCATGTCTTTATCACATTTGGGTCCCTAGAACATGATTTCATTACGTTTAGGTCCAGAATATTTGCATTTGTCCCCTGTGGTTTTTTAAAAAAGGTTTTCTATGTGAAATTTGTATTCTAAACCCTGAAGATTCTAACGATTACATTGATCATCATTAAAATTGAGTTTTTATCACATTTAAGTCCTGAACTTCTGCATTTTGGCCCCCATAGTTTTTGAAAAGAGATTCTTTGTACAATTAGCATTTTAAACCTTATAAATATCCACAATTACACTGAGAATGTATAAAAAAACTTGATTTTTATCACATTTTGGTCTTGAAATTTTACAAATCAGTCCCTGAACTTAACGAATAATGTTTCTGAACAGGAAAATTTACATTTGAGTCCCTAATTTTTTTTTGAATCGTTAATAAAAGTTTTATTACATTTTTAAATCACATTTCTCACATGTTTCATTTTAATTGATCACATGTATATATAAAATCACCATTTGAATAAGGTTTCCATCAAAAAACCCTGTTTTCAATGTAAATGAACATCTGATTACATATTTTTTCCCGATTTGCACCCTATGTGGGAAGTTTGGACAATAGACCCTAGGTTTTCAAGAAATTACAAAAATATACTTTTTACTCATGTTACATCACATAGCCATATTTTCATTAAATTTTACATCCTGGAATCTAAACAAACCTATTTAAACACTTTTTTTATCATAAACCTTTTCTTTCTGGGAATTTTGCAAATTAGATCCTAAGTTTTCAAGAAATCATCTAAGTACAATTCTCACATCTCGTTGTCACATTGTCCATTGATCCATCATCTGTACACTAGGATAGAAGTTTCTGAATGACTTTTAAACTAGATTTTCATCCCTTTTGTGAATTTTGCGTTTTAGTCCCTATACTTATCCTTTATTGTTTTTACATTGTTTTATGGTTTCATGAGCTTTTCTTTTGCATGTTTTCTTCTTTCCTGACATTTTTTCATACATTTTGGCATTCCTTAGATCATGCATTGTCCCTATGCATGCATTCATCATATTTGACCTTTGAAATGACCAAATTGCCCCTGTGCCATCAATTCATGCACATGTGTGTCTATTATTGCACCATGTCATGCATAACCTTTGTCTACAACATTCCTTAGAATCCTTTACCCGTTTAGGTACATTTCCATGCTTTTTACACAGTTTTTGCTGCATTTGCACTTTAGTCCCTCCTTTTTGGATAAGTCTGTATTTCATGCATTCTTCTATGGTTTTTTTCTCCTGTCTGTTTTCAAGTTCCTTCATTTGATATTCACTTTAACTATTTTTATTCCATGTTTTTGAGTTTTTCCGATTTGATTTGAATTTCATCGCCCGAGGGCGTACTGTAACAGGTCTGAGGGCCGACATTTGACCCCATCACGGGTTATTTTTCCCTCTTTTTGATGTTAGCAACATTTTCCATGATTCCGAGAACCCAGGTTGACTCAACTTTTTATCCTTTTGACATCAACATGATTTTCGGAGGCGTTCTTTACAAAAAAAACATCGTCATTTCATGTGATTTTCTGCGTTTTTGTCAATTCATGTGGATTTCTCCGCAATTTTTGCACATCGTCTTTCACATCCATCCAGTATTGTCTTGGCACTCACATCAGCATGATTAGAACACAATCTATTCATAACAAACATTCATTCAGCCTCAAGCAAGTGAATTAGACTAGAAAGACCGAGTTTCTCGAACGTACGGGGGTGCCTAACACCTTCCCCGTGCGTAATAGGAATCCTTACCCATCCTCTGGTTAGTAGACATCTTGCCTTCACGTTTGCGTCTCATTCATTCACTTTTAGTGATTCGTTTGTGGTTTTCCTCGTCGTTCCCTTAAAAGACCAGGTGGCGACTCCATTTCTCTCTTCTCATCCCGTCTCGTGCCTTGGCCATCTCGGCATGTGCTGTGGCCTCCTCCCCCCTCTGGCGCGATGCCCGCGCCAGATCGGCCCCCAGGCCGTGGGCACGGTCACAGGCCTAACCTTGGATGGGAAGATTCAAAGGCGAAAAGGGTGGCACCGAGATCCGTCCGATTAGACCGAACCTTGGATGGGAAGGTGGCACTAAGATCCGTCCGAATAGACCGAACCTTGGATGGGAAGATTCAAAGGCGAAAAGGATGGCACGAAGATCCGTCTGAATAGATCGAACCTTGGATGGGAAGGTGGCACCATGATCTGTCAGAATCGAGCGAACCTTGGGTGGGAAGATTCAAAGGCGATAAGGGTGGCACCAAGATCCATCCGAATAGACCGAACCTTGGATGGGAAGATTCAATGGCGAAAGGGGTGGCACCATGATCCGTTCGAATAGATAGAACCTTGGATGGGAAGGTTCAAAGGCGAAATGAGAGGCACTAAGATCCGTCTGAATAGACCGAACCTTGTAAGGGAAGATTAAAAGGCGAAAAGGGGGGCTCCAAGATCCGTCTGAATAGACCGAACCTTGGATGGGAAGGTTTAAAGGCGAAAAGGGGGCCACCGGGATCCATTCGAATAGACCGAATCTTGGATGGGAAGGTGGCACCAAGATCCGTCCGAATAGAGCGAACCTTGGATGGGAAGATTCAAAGGCGAAAAGGATGGCACAAAGATCCGTCCGAATAGATCAAACCTTGGATGGGAAGGTGGCACCAAGATCCGTCCGAATAGAGCGAACCTTGGATGGGAAGATTCAAAGGCAAAAAGGGTGGCACCAAGATCCGTCCGAATTGCTGTTACACTGTCGATTATGTAGGTCCATGTAGCTCGTACACTAACTGGTGTCCTCACTGTATATGCACTTTGGCTACTGAGGAGATGAAATATCCTGACTAAAAGCACCTGGCAAAAATCCTGTTGAACAAGTCTATATGCAAACAAAAAGATCGATCCAGGCAAGGCTATGATGATTACTGTTGTTGTTGTGGACTCTATTATTGTGAGCAATTTAGTTATTTAAGAATGTCCTGTTGTTTGATCAAAAAGTGCATGCCTTGTGATTTTAGTTGCTTGTTTTCTGTATTCAGTACTTTGCTTATTCAATGAGTTCGTTATCTGGATCGTTTGCTTGTTTAGTTCGATTGTTTGTTTGCCCTCAGTTAGGCTAGAAAGCAGTACGCCTATTAGAGGAGGATGACACCTTCGACTCAGTTACCACTACAGAGACACGCAAGTCATATGGTGGCTCTCGTTGGGTAGTGGTGGCACTCAAACTCACTATAAGGTAGCGTAATGGACCTGGCTCCATGCCAAACTCTTTAAGGTCCTGCACCTGCTTTTTTCTTTTTAACATCATTGTCTTTTCCCAAGGCTTCCCTCGAGCTCTCCCATCGCTTCCAGACCAGCTCCAGCCCCACGAGAGCCGTCCACATCGTCTCGTTGGAGTTCTTTCCCTCACCGACGCTGACAGTGCAACCTCAGTCACTAATAGGTACAACCCTACTCAATGGACCACCATAGGAGTATGTAGCATCACATGTGCATGGTTTCACCTAGTTTATTTCGTGTTTTTGTGCTCCTGCTTGTGCATCCCGCATTTTCCCCTGCCGGCGGACGACAGTCATCGACGTGAGGCCATCCTGGCCTTTGAGCGCTTGGTCCAGACGTCCAAACGCATTCCTCTCCCTCCACTACCTCTCGGAGCGGTCGAGCAAGTCCTCCTGGTTGGAAGTCACCCGTGGAGGCTCGTTGGAGGAAGAGGAGCACTGACACCAGCGACAGAGGTGGGGGGAGAATCCACTGCATTCCATTGATTTCGCGACATGTATATCTTCCCGTGGTAGTTCCCCCAAGCTCCCAGACAGCCCTCACCATCTGGTGATGCTCCATCGTTCGAGGTGGAGGCGGTGAAGGAGGCAGGCCTGGCCTGGCCCTGTTTCATGCGCACGTCGCGGGTGCGCGCCCCACATGCGTGTATGGACCATGACATGGATAGGGTCAGGTCCCCACCAAACCGGGGTCACTTACCCTACTACGGGGCATCCATGCATGTTTTATTACCTCTGGCATGTTTTCATTCCCTGGTTTGCTCGGAATTTTCGTTAATGTTTTCGGCTTCTCTGTAGTTTTATTGAGTTTCCTTGAGCTTGGTACTTGCTTGAATTCTTGATGTGATTTCTTATTTGCATGAATCCATGAGTGGGTCCACCAGGTTTTCACCTTGCGCTTTACTTGTTGTTTCCCGATCCGATTATGCTTTCTTTTTAGTTTAAATTTCGTTTCCTTAACCATATGATTTACTTCCCTTGCATCATCCATGTACCTCGTTAACTGGCATCATGTGCTTACATTCCTATGCACGCGAGCGAGATACCGAGAAAGACCGACTTGTCGGACGTACGAGGGTGCCTAACACCTTCCCCGCACGTAATAGGAGTCTTTACCCTTTCTCCGGTTCGCAATGATCCATGTGTCGAATCCATTTGGCATGAGTCTTCCTTTTTTGCATTAGGTTTCGTTTTTTTGATCTTTTGGTACGGTTTTCCTCGTTTTTTCGTTTTAAATAGATTAGGTGGCGACACCAAGTTTTCGTTTTCGCTCAGTTTCTGGTGTTTTCGAGTCATTTCTTTTTCCCCTTGGAACCACCAGACTCGCCGTGGCCCTACCGACTCTCGTGCGGTCCCGATAGCCTCGGACAGCGCGGTCCCCCTCCGTCGGCATGGTCACAGTATGTAACTGACTTTGCTCCAAGGGTTGCCTCTACAAACTACGATAGGGCATGCGGGAGCTTCTAGCTGGTTGTTGGAACTTAAAATTCCTTTGTACACTGATAAGGGCAAAACAATAATTTTGCCTTGAACCATCGAATTTTGAGAATGTTCGAGCATAAGCGAGATTCTGGTGTAAAGAGGCACTTTTGATCTCCAAAAGAAGTCAAATCCGGTGGACGATCCGTTCTGGTGATAGGTAGGACCCTCTTGCAATTCAGAAAATAGTAGGGCTTTTCCGTAAATTTTCCTCAAACTGTCATCTGAGTTCGAACTACTATTCCACTGGTGATGCTCATTCTCTGGCTAAACACCCGAAGTATTCTCTTCACTTCCGACTGCATGGGTTGAGCTCTGGTCAATATAGAAATTATGGGGGCCTCTTTGCAAAATTTCCAGTTTTGACTCATTTAAGAATTTTTCGGAGTAACGGATGGTCTGATGCTGATATGAGTTCATCAGACCTGTTCTGGCTGGTAGGGCTTGACAAGAGAACATTTTCTGGCATTTGGAGAAGTCTAGGGACTTTTTTGGAATTTCTGGAAACTGTTGTAAAAGTTTACAAAGCTGACCGTCAGGGCCGATCCTGGTGGCGATTCTCATCACGAAAACCTTGTCTGTGGTCCTGGAAGCTGTGCGGACCCTTCTGGCCTTTCCGATTTCTAATGGGCGATTCTACCCTTCACTGGGTAAATTGCATTTCGACCCAAAATTTTACGAAAATTGCCCTGGAGCTGGAGCAAAATTTTCAAAACTTGAGAGATCCACTGGCAGTTACTCTTGTGTGAATGGGCGCATGGTGGTTGGTCTTCTTGTCCAAACTTTTGCATGCCCTCCTATGAATACGATGAAAAAAAATCATCTAAAAGGCCCCCCCGATACCGTGACTAGGGTTAGACAGCAGCGGAGTGGTTGTAGCGTGGGGGTGGCTTTGCGGAGGAAGACAGGCGTAGGTGTGAGGCGGAGGAGCTTAGCATGGGCCTCGGCGGAGAAGAGGCCGACGCTGCATGGATCTTCCTGTTAGAATTATCTTTGTTTATTTTGATGATTACACCTGGGTATATTTTCATACAAATGAAATGACTGATAAAATTATTTGTTGTAAGTCCATACTCAGAAAAAGGATTAAGTAATGTAAGACGAAAATCATATATTCATAAAATTTTTCATTATATATCAAAAACGGCATACCGAAGGAAATTCGGCATACCGTTTCAGACAGAAACGGCATACCGAGTCAGGAAAGAACGGTATATCCATCGACCTTCCGATTTCAAAGAAGAGGAAAAGCAAATCGGCATACCGAAGAAAATCGACATACCGAAACAGAAGAAAACGGAACATGCGTCGGAATTCCGGAAAAGTTGAAGAGTCAAAGAAGAAACCAGAAACGGCATACCGAGAAGAAACAGCATACCGTTTCAGGAGAAATTAGTATACCGAAATAAAAACGGCATACCGAATTGCCCGTAAAGTGCAAACTGAAGATCTAAACGGCACATCGGATGTCAAAACGGCATACCGAAAGACTAGCCGTTTGTAACCGTTGTTCTAGTCGTTAGACACAATTTATGAGGGTCTCTTGGCTATAAATAGGACTCATTTATGCCTCCTTAAAGACACTCCTTGACATACTTGTAATTCAATATTCCTTTAGTCATTTACTCTCCTCGCATGCATACTGTAAAGCTACTTTTGTAATCAAGCCTTGTGAGAGAAAAATCTCAACTTGTAAAGCTTCAAGAATGGGCTCTAGTTTCTCGGGGATTGAGAAGTGGGAAGAGCAAGAGAGGAGTTGGTGGAACTACCAACAAGTAAGTTCTCTATTATTTAAGAATTAGGGGAAAATCTCAAAAGGGTCTTGAGGAGTGGACTAGGCGGGTTGCCGAACCACTATAAATTGATTGTGTCTTCTATTACACTCATCCCCATCTTGTGCTTTTAATTCTAGTTACATCAAGTGTGCATGATAAGTACAAATTCTTAAATCATATTACTTATCATTTCTGATTATTGTTAAATTTGGATACAGTAACATTAAAAAGTAAAATTCTCTATTCACCCTCCCTCTAGAGAAGCCTTTCGATCCTACATTTCGGGCCACCGGGACATGCACCGTCGACGTGCTGAAAAGGGGCGACGCTGGTGATCATGGTATGTTCCTTCTTCCCTTTTGTTGTTCCCTTTATTTTCATGTTTGCATGTTCCATCTGCCCTTCTTCATTGTTGCTCCTTCTCCCCTCACCTCCATGCTCCCGGTGCTTCTCCACTGGTTGGCCGACAGGTGCCTGGTACAGGGATGGGTTGATTGTGACGGCGGTTGGCCGTCCCTCTGGGCGACACGGTGGGAGACTGACTCTCGTGAGGAGGTGGGGCTCCCCACCCCCTTTGCTGGTTTCATGGGGCGAGCAATGGCTGGGGGTTGTCGGACAGTGATCATTGGCCGTCGGACGGTGATCATTGGCCGTCGGACGATGATCATTGGCCGTCGGCGGCCTCCCTTGGCCGGGTCCCGTCTTGGGAGGCCACTATTCATACTATAGGCTTGTTGTCTCTCTTGCTCGAACAAACATCACTAAGCTAACTTGAGTAGCACTGTAAAATAGCTGACCAATATACTTGAATGAACATCATTGCCTGGTCAACACATGCTTGCTCAGAGAAATGACACAATATTCCTGAACTGTCCCTGCTATGTTCTTTTCTTTCTTTCGTTTTGAACCATGTATAGCATCTTGAGTTTGCCTGAGTAGGCACAATGAAATGCCATAATATTTGTTTGAGTAGCAGTACAAAATGCTATTGACTTTGTGCATGAATACCCTGGTTTTTGTTTGAATACTGCCTCTGATTACAAATTGTGACTTGCTAAATTATTTGATAACATGCTTATTCAAACATGACCTCGCTTTTGCAGTCTAATTCTGATTTCGAGGCGGAGGTGACCAAGGCGAGCGGGATTGCCTCTAGTTCGCAGACCCAGGGTCACGGGTCTCGCTCACGATCTGGGGCGCCTTCTAGTCCACACGCTCAGGGTCGTGGATCCAGTTCACGATCTGGGGCTGCTTCTAGCTCCCGGGCGTCAGAGGAGGAGATGCCTAACATCCCCGAGGATGTAAGAAAACCCAAAACTCCACCGACTCTGGCCTTTTCCTTGTGTATGCTTTATGTTTGTTGAACTAAATCTCTTTTGGCAAGAATCTCGCAATTTTGGAGTCCGATTGTTGGATGAAAACCACATTAGCAACCATGACGGCTTCGAGGTAAGTAATCTCCTTTTTTGCACAAATTTGCATAGTGTAATCGATTTCTGGCTCTGCTTATCTTTGCTCCCCAGTTTGGGGATACCGGGTGAGTAATGCGGTGTCTATGGACGCCACTGTTGGAGAATTTTGAGCGTCTCCTTGGTTTTCTGAAGGAATTCCTACTACTGCACTTCATTCGGGAGTCTCCTGTGCTTCTGAGTTGTTCACGGGCATTACGACTTCTTCCGTGCACTCGCGGAGTGATGGCGACATGTGACTCACACTTTTCATCTTCCCATCGTCTAGATGACGATCCTGCTAGAGCACTGGGCGCTATTGACAGGCTTCTGTTTCGGGAAGGAGCCAATAGTCGGCAAGGCCACCTTGGGGTTTGCCAAGGTTATTGAGCTCCTAGGCCATGAGTGTCCACCACTGACCTGGTCTGCACACTACCTCCGCTACAGCTGGATCAAAGAGTGGAACCTGTTTTGGCCGGATCTAGCACTGGGATCAAGGGTGTTGGGGTTTGTACTTCGCCACCTCCTGATGGAGCTGATGGCCCTCATTTTCTGCGACACCTCCGGTTACTGTGTCTCGGTGGATTTGTTGATTTATCTCGCTGACCTGGATCACCTGGATCGACGATGGTTCGAAAGGTTGAAAAGTGAACACGTCAATCAAGAAGCAGCTGATGACGGTTCGAAAAGCTGATGGACGAACACATCAACCGAAAAGCAATCGGTGATGGTTCGAAAGGCAGCAAAGCGAACACGTAAACTGAGATGCATTCGGTGACGGTTCAAAAGGAGGATGGACGAACACATCAATCAAGAAGCAGTCAGTGATGATTCGAGAGGCAGCAAAGCGAACAAGTCAACCGAGAAGCAGTCGGTAACGATTCAGGAAGCTAGAACAACGAACTCGTCAGCCGAGAAGCAGTCAGTGATGATTCGGAAGGAGGACACAAATAGGGCCATTGACATGATACTGACATTAAGAGAATAATACCAAAGGGTAACTAACATGTTCTTGGTAACAAGTGGATAATACCAAAAGTTAGCTGACATGCCATTGGTATCAGGAGATAGTACCGAAAGGCAGCTGACATGCCCCTGGTATCGGAATGCTTGGGATGTTGCTGAAAGAAGGGAACAAAAGAAAGTTGGGGGGCGTAGACAACTGGTTTAGCTGACAGAAGTTTGCTAGGAAGCACTTGCTTGTGGGCGCACCCTGAACCATGACTGCTTTGAACTGATGATGTTCGCAGATTCTGCTGAAATTTCACTGCTCATACCTAACAATTTTTAGGGAAGTGGGTATCTATGGGTTGCTGGACTGTAAACTGACATTCTATGATCAGGGATGCTGCTTGTGGTTGTGGCTCTGTAAGCATTGTAGTCGTAGTGACTGTCACTCCCTTAGTGGAATATGCACTTGGCTGCTATGCTGGAAGCACGATCCTACGCTGCATTTTCTCATAACAGTTCAGATACTCTGGCTGGAGATCCCTGTCTAGACTCTCTGAACCATAAGTCGTGAGTTTGTGCCTTGTGAAGTGCTTGATGCTTGGGTTCTATCCAAAGAGCAGTTAACATCCTCTTGGTGAATGAAACTGACTTCTGGACGCAGTTGTTGCAGTCAGGACAAAATAAATGCTCCTGGTATCGAGTCAAGCTACCAAATGACATATGGGTCCGGCTGCAAGTGCTCTGGACATTCTGTCCTTGTAGACACCCCGATTTTGAGGTGACCTAGGAATGAGTGTCCCTTTGTTGCTTTGGATGCGATCAGCCCTTAAACCGAGCCCCAAACCCATTAGCCAGAGCCCAAATCAGACATTTGTGAGTAGGGCTGGAGCACCAACTTGGCGCACGAAGGTGGCGCTCCAAGTTGGCGCACTAAACAGGCGCCCAGCTCTGGCTGTTGACCTTCCGCCTTCCGGGCTGTTACTCTTGCAAACGAATGTTCCAACTAATATTCGAGGCTTTTCGTTTGCAAGACTCCTTTGTAACCTTCCTAGAGAACACTATAAAAAGGCCCCTAGAGCAACCATTCCAAGACACTCGTTTTGTGAGAGAAAAACCTTTCTTTTGCAAGAGAAACACAATCTTTGGGAGAAACT
>JAMKQA010017019.1:0-13981 GCA_024699735.1 Posidonia australis
TGCACCTCAGGTCATCTCCTTCTCCAGCCAAGAGCTACCTCCTTTTGGCACCAACCACAATTCTCCCTTGTTCATCACCGCGCAATATCAAAGTTTTCACATCCCCCTCATGCTGGTGGACAATGGAGCAGGCCTTAATGTCTGCCCCTTGCGCACAGCAAATGCACTCAGATTCAAGGCCGAGGATGTTATACCAGCTATGAAAGGGATGACAGCTTTTGATAATACGCATCATGATGCGCTTGGGATTCTTATCATTCTCCAGACCATTGGCCCTGCTCGCTTCGACGTGGAGTTCTACGTCGTTGACATTGAACCTTCTTTTAACCTCTTGCTTGGACGCCCTTAGCTTCACAAGCATCAAATCATTCCTTCAACCCTCCATTGCATGATTAAGTTTTGTTGGGATGACAACGTCGTTGTTGTCTTGGCAGAAGACATGGAGAAGGTTGAGTCTGTCTCATCTCCAACCCCACAAACTATTCACTTTGATCCTAAGCCAACTGATGTTCTCTTTCGGGTTAGTCAGTTTGAACTGGTTAATTTTATTCCATCGTCAGAGCTTTCCGACCATTTGGTCCCTTTTGGCAACCCCCAATTGATGATCGACAACCTGTGTCGCAAATGGGCATATGAGAAAGGATCACCTCTTGGGCTTTACGGTGAGGGAATCACTGAGATGATCGAAGTCGAAGAATGGGTGGAGAAAGACGGTTTGGGATACGAGTGAGGCAGTCAGAGGAAGCGATTGCAGCGTGGGGGTAAGTCTTCTAGGATTGTTATTCCACGAGATTTATCCAACTTTGTCAGCGTAGGCATCATGGATCTGAACCGCAGTTCCAATGCAGTGTCAGCGTCACCAGCCTGGATCTGCCTAGAGGGTTCATATCAAGAGAGCAGCCAGCCAGAACAGTAGAGCATACGACAGGGTGTCACGCAGAGCAGAGAGCAAGCAGAGCAGTCAACAGCTTAGGTTCTGGTCCAAGAGACAGATTCAGATAATGATATCAGGGATCTGGACCTGTTATTTTAGGAGCAGCTAGACGTGCTTGAAGAGGATATAGCAAAGCATGACCGCAGAAGGAACGGCAAAGCGGTTGCCACAGCATCACCAGCAGACTTACCAATACCACCCCAGGACCAGGCTTCAATTATGGTCCTGCAAGAAACAGATGAGAGGGATACTAGACCATTGGAGTTAATCTCCTGTCAGCCGGGAGGCGGGTCTAGTTGGTATTGGCAATATAGGCCTCACCTTGAGGGTGAGGATCAAAATCATGAAGCAAGCACGAGTGGGACAGATGGCGGCCCCATCGATCTGCAGCAGAGTAGCCGCCAACAAACAAGATTTTGTACAGATAGCAGAGATAAAAATAAAGAGGCATCTGCATCTAAGGCAAAAAATTTTAGCACCTCAGATCATCCTAACGGGGAAGCACGAGCAAAATTGCAATGTCAGCACAAAAATACAAAGGTCACTGTGACAGTCCTTAAACGCCATCAGGGCGGAGAATCAGAGGAAGTCTTTTTAGTAGACATCACTGACCCGACATTTGAAAAGGAGATCCTGTCAGAGTTGATCGACTATGAAGAGGAGGATGACGACAATGAGGAGGAGCCCTTGCAGATTCCATCCTTTGATGATGATCCAGAAGGCCCAAATTTTCATGTGGAAGAAGAGACGAAGCTTATCAACATTGGCACGGCAGAAGAAGTAAAAGAAACACGCATCAGTGCCAATTTATCACCACAGGCGAAGATGGAATTCATAGCATTCCTGAAAGAATATGTAGATGTCTTCGCATGGAGCTATGATGACATGGTAGGGCTGGTCATCGAAGTGGTAGTCCATACATTGCCACTAATTCCGAATTGCAAGCCAATTAAACAAAAGCTCCGCAGATGGCGACCTCAATGGCTTTCAAAGCTTAAGGAGGAGATTATGAAGCAGTACAAGGTCAATTTTCTTAAAGTTGTACTATATCCCAACTGGCACGCCAACGTGGTCCCAGTACCAAAAAAGGACGGACGGGTCCGCATGTGCATAGACTATCGGGATCTTAATAAAGCAAGCCCCAAAGATGATTTCCCGCTCCCTCACATCGATATCCTAGTAGACAACACTGTAGGGCATAAGATGTTGTCATTCATGGACGGGTTTTTTGGGTACAATCAGATCAGAATGGTAGAAGAGGATATGGAGAAGACATCTTTCATCACTCCATGGGGAGTATTCTGTTACAGAGTAATGCCATTTGGGTTGAAGAATGCAGGCGCAACTTACCAAAGGGCTATGACAGCTTTGTTCCACGATCTCATGCATCAAGAGGTGGAAGTATATGTGGACGATATGATTGCCAAATCCAAAGAGCCCGAGGACCATCTCACCTGTCTAAGAAAACTATTTGAGCGCCTACGGAAGTACAAGCTTCGTTTAAACCCCAATAAATGTGTATTTGGGGTATCCTCCGGAAAGCTACTAGGCTACATCATCAGTCAGAGGGGAATTGAAGTGGACCCTCACAAGGCCAGGGCTATCATTGACATGCCTCCACCAACCACTGAGAAACAAATTCGTGGTTTATTAGGCAGGCTACAATATATCAGCAGATTCATTGCACAGCTCAGGCCTATGTGTGAGCCCATATTCAAGCTGTTAAGGAAAAATGCTCAGACTTCTTGGAATGAGAAGTGTCAAGCTGCCTTTGACAGAATCAAGCAACTACTGGTAAAGCCACCAGCTTTAGTTCCTCCCATGCCAGGACGCCCTCTGCTGTTATATCTCTCCACAACACAGCATTCCATGGGCGCAGTTCTAGGGCAACATGATGAATCGGGGCGTAAAGAGAAAGCTATTTACTACCTTAGCAAAAAGTTCAATGACTGTGAGGTTAAATACAGCCCGATAGAGAAAGTCTGTTTATCCCTGGTGTGGGCTACACAGCGCCTCCGGCATTACATGATGGCGTATCTAGTTCTCCTGTTGTGTCGGCATGACCCTATCAAATACCTGTTCTAGAAGCCAGCCATGGTGGGTAGATGTGTTAAATGGCAAGTGATGTTATCCCAATACGATATCACCTTTGTCACGCAGAAGTCCATGAAAGGACAAGCCATGGCGGATCACTTGGCCGACTTACCTTTGTTGCCTTTACAGACCTAGTTCCCAGATGAGGATATCTTATTCACAATGGGTGACGATGAGCCAGAGGGGCCTCATAACGAGCGGCAATGGTGCCTCTATTTTGACAATGCAATCAATAAGCAAGGAAGAGGCATCGGTGCAATTTTAGCAACACCGCAAGGACAGCTTATTCCTTTTGCATGAAAGCTGACATTTGAATGCACCAATAATGAAGCCGAGTACAAGGCCTGCATCTTAGGCTTACAAATAGCGAGGGACCAAGGTGCCCAAGAGCTCCATGTGTTTGGCGATGCCATGCTAGTCATCTCACAGGTCAATGGTGACTAGAGGACAAAGGACCACAAGCTTGTTTTATACCATGAGCACCTGTTGAAATTGACTGAAGAATTTGAAGATGTCAAGTTTTCCTTTATGAAGCAGGCCAAGAACGCATATGTAGACGCCCTAGCAACCTTGCCATCATGGTTATCACTTTCAGAGGCACAGGCCATAGACATTTCAGTCACATGCATTGAGCAGCCAGCACATTGTATGCATATCCAAGAGGCGCCATCATCTGTTGAACCGCCTTGGTATAGTGATATTAAAGCTTTTCTAGAGTCTGGCAGCATCCCTCCTTGCATTTCTGCTTCAGACAAGAAGACCCTGACACGGTTAGCATCCAAGTACGTGCTCGGGGCCGGGCAGCTATACAGAAGATCTTACAACCAGATGCTCCTCAGGTGTGTGGACAAAGAGGAAGCAGATGAGTTAATGTTGAAAGTCCATGCAGGCACCTGCGGCCCACACATGATTGGGGTCCTTCTAGCCAAGAAGATCATGCTGCAGGGGTACTTCTAGTCTACCATGGAAACGGACTACTGCCATTTTGTCAGGAGATGCCACAACTTCCAGATACACGGCAATTTTATACATGCTCCCCCACAGCAATTGCATAGCATGTCGACACCATGGCCATTCTCTACTTGGGGAATTGATGTTATTGTGGCCATTCATCCTGCAGCATCTAATGGACACCGCTATATTCTGGTTGCCAATGATTATTTTACAAAGTGGGTCGAGGTGGCATCCTACAAAACCGTCACAGCAGCTGTCACAGAAAAATTCATCAAAAACAACATTGTCGCCAAATATGGGGTTCCATTTGCTATTATTTCAGACAATGGAACGAATTTCATAGCAAAGAGAGTTGAGGATTTTCTCCAGAGTTGCAAAATCAAGCATCACAGATCCTCCCCCTATCGACCTCAGATGAATGGGGCAGTAGAGTCGGCTAACAAGAATCTAGTCAAGATCTTGAAGAAAATGGCCAAGACTCACAAAGATTGGCACGAGCAGCTGCCCTATGCATTATGGGCTTATAGAACCTCCATCCAGACCTCCACAGGAGCAACACCTTATTATTTGTTGTATGGCATCGAAGCAGTCCTTCCTTTCGAAGTCGAGATTCCATCATTAAGGATTTTGAAGGATGCAAAACTAGAAGAGGATGAGTGGGTACAGGACCGCAATGTTCAGCTAGACCTAATTGATGAGCATAGGTTGCAAGCCCTACATCACGGCCAATGCTATCAAAAGAGAGTGGCCCGAGCATATCAAAAGAAAGTCCGTCTGAGAGACTTTGAGCCAGGAGACTTGGTCCTGCGTGCCATACATTTGCCAGATACATGGGGAAAATTTAGGCCCAACTGGTGCGAACTTTATGTGGTCAAAGAAGCCCTGTCAGGGGGAGCAGTCATTCTTAAGGGCATGGACTATACAGAGCAGTCAGAGCCTGTCAATGCCTCCTATTTAAAGAAGTACTATCAATGACTCTCAGCTAGTCCCAATGCCTTGCACCGTGAGTCATGCATCATTGCATAACATAAATAATCCTCTGCATTCTTGTTTTTTTCTTTTTGTATAGCATCATCATTGCCCAATGAGGAAAATTGGGAGCCTGCCTGCGAAAGATGTGTCAAGTCCACCTCATGTGCCACTACCCTAGAAGCTTAGGATGTGAGGGAGAGATTTCAGAGGAGTGGGCTAAATGTACAAATTCCCATGGGACCTATATCTCGTGAGAGAGTTAAAATGTTAGGTTTAGAAAGAGAGTGAGTAGCAAGAAATACACAAGACCTTAGAGCATAAAAGAAATAAGGAGACAGAAGTAGTAGACAGAAGCTGAGCTCCACCGAGAGAGGCATGTGAACAACCTTACTCCTACCTTTTAGCTTGGAGAGGAGTAGAAGCACGCACATAGTAAGCCTATATGATCAAAGGGACTAGCCACCCCTTCAGCACAACAAAAATAGCAGCCACCCTCCTCAGCATGAGTGTTTATTACCTTCAAGCAGGAGTAGGGTCAGTTAGCATGCCTATGAGGGAGAAAATAAAAGTGAATCCTCAAAAGAGTAGATATAGGATCCCAAGACTTTAGCATGAGGCCCATAAATCTACAGGAGAGCCACAAACAAACCTAAGTGCCTAGGTTAGGGTCATGTGAGTCGAGGACAGTATCACCTCTTATAGCAGGCAAAACAGACTTCCTTGGCGCTGAGGGCATCAATATAGCATTTCTTTGCATGTTGTTCACATTTCGACCAGGGGCATGTTAGCTGCCTTATGAGTTGTGTAGATAGGGTACATTTTCAATCAAGCATAATTGCAACGCATTTTATTCGCATTTCGACCAGGGGCATGTCAGCTACCTAATGAGTCGTATAAGCTTTTTGTCTAGGACACATTTTTTAGTCAAAGCATAATTGTATTCACTTTGCAAGGCATTTTGTTCATATTTCGACCAGGGGCAAGTCAATTGCCTTGTGAGTCATGGTTTGAGCAAGCAAGCATTCATAGTCACTTCTTTAAAGTGGAGGGATTGGAAATCAAAGATATGTTAATTGAGCCTGATTAACAGATATCAACTTGCAAGAATCAGTAAGCAATGCAAAGCAACATCAATTTTATTATGCCCTATCATGAATACAAATATCGCTAATCAGTTCGGGGCCTCTTTGAACTGCTAGCCTCCATGAAATTGGTGCCACTAGGCGGAATCTCGCTCAAGGGCCACATCTCTCTTATCTCCACCTCATACCCAGCTGTGCAGCCTGAGCCTTTGACGATGGCAAGACTGGAGGCCTTGATGCCAGCACTCATCCGTTGGGCCAATTCAGTAGTGGATGCATTTGAGCCCACAACATGCTTTTTCAGTCCATCCGGGCAGGGGCTTTGCTCTATGGAGTCCTGGCAGAAGCCAAACTGGCGAAGGACCCAGACAAGATGATACTCTACGCCTCCAGAGAATCTAAGGAGGACCACGAGTCGCATGTCCGTGGCGTTAAAAACGGCAGTGAAATTCTGTGATGCAGAAGATATGATGCACCATGTCACAGAATCCGCATCGAGATTCCGCAGCTTGTCACATTGCTCATGCACCCCCGGGAGTGACCTCGAGTGATGGGTGCGGCTATAGGCCTCAAAGGTGGAAGGCCGAGGGCGCAGAACTTTCATTCCCATATGGGCGGCAAACCAAACCTGGCAAACATGGAACTATGGTTAATGAAAGCACAGTAGAATATTATTAAATATTGTCAGATGATCTGCTTACCTGCACCAGGGCGCGACATCCATAGAAGTGGCGAGAGTGCCTCAACACTTGGTCCAAGCCAATGTAGGTTTCGGCAAGCAGAATCGGAGCCAAGTCGATCTAGCGAACAACTACCGCCTAGGCTATCTCTGCTACCTCAATAGCCATGGTCGTCCGGCCATGGCTAAAGATCAATTCCCCAAGAAAACGCAACACAAAGCAATACAGCCATGGAGTACCCATGGAGGAGCGGGAACCAATCAGTGAGTCGAAGTAGTCCAGGCGTATCATGGGTGTAGGACCATCCTTGCAGATGTGCTTCTCCTCACAAACCTCTTTGGCAATGCACGTGAGCCGGCTCACGACGTGTGCATAACTAGCATGGAAGTAAAACACTAGTGAGGACATGAACAGGACAGGCCACAGATTTGCCTAACTTCCTCCAGAGTTAGAGTCATCTCCACTTTCCCAAAGTGGAAAACATGCAGGGCTGGTTTCCAGAATCGAGCCATGGCACATAGCAAATGCTAGTTAACCTCCACTTTGGCTATGCTCAGGAGGGAAGAAGAAATACCCCAAATCCAGAGTTGCTTCCGGTCATCGGCTGTCAAAGCATCGATCCAACCAAGAAAAGTGTCAGAGCAGTACCTGGGGGTCACCATGGTGGGATAGCTCTGTAAATATGGCAGTAAAAAGCAGATCTGACATAAGCATGGAAAAGCATAGCAACCCAGCATGATATGATACAGGAATCACATGCAGAAAATCAAGAAGCATTATTCAAAAATCTGTAGCCATGTAGCAGGAAAGCATTATTCAAAAATCTGCAGCCTTGTAGCAGAGAAAACAAGCACATCCGTAGCCACGTAACAAGGGAAAATTCTACAGCCATGTAACAGAAAAAACAAGCAAATCCGCAGACATATAGCAGAAAAAGAGCAAATTTGCAAATACATGAAGCAGGCAATATCTGCAAAGACATGTAGCGGGCAAATATGCAAAGGCAATAACAGAAAACAAAAATCTGCATAAAGCAGTGACAGAAAATAGTAAAACAGCGCAAAACACATACCATCGTGATGTAGAATCCGTGCCTATGAATATCAGAAAATAAGCAAAGTGAGCAAGCAAGGTCTGCTGTATTTCTTCAAAGAAGACGGCGCTGCCTCTCGCAGGATGCAAGCTTATATAGAAGACCAGGAAGGGTTTCAGCAAAAATGGCAAACGAAACTCGCCATTTCTGGAGACGCACTTATGAGGCGCATATAGCTAAGGCACCTATGCGGCGCACCAAGGCAGCGCACCTAGGCAGCACCTGGAATGACAGAAAATTTCAGCAGCATCTGTTCAGAATGTTGACATCGCCAAAATCGGCGCCAATTGTTTAACCCTGCATGGAATGTCTATTTGCATACAACCTACACGTACAAAAACCTAAAGGGTACATCGCAAAATCAGAGGATTTCTTATACATTTTCAAAATGTTACAAATTGCCATTGTTATTACAGAGTTTCCAGCAAAATTACAAGATAAAGCTACTCCTCCCCCGAGTCCTCCTCATTGGATGTTGCCTTTTGAAAGTGCTCAGCCAAGGTTCTGTTGCTTCGTCGAGTGATTCGGCGGGACCACTGAGCAGCTGCGGTAGCCTGGGAGCGAGGAGTAGAGTCGCGAACTACCTGGGTGTCCTCGGTGTCTGAATAGTCCTCCTCAGATGCCTCCATATTGAAATCCCCGCTGCTGGCTACATTCGCTCTCTCGACAGGGAAATCTTGCTGCATAAGTAAACTTATATTAGCAATAAGAAATTTTTGAAAGCGGCGGCAGAGGCAGAGGCAGAAGAGAGAAGCATACCCTGATAATGTTGCGCTAGCGCAGCTCCTACAAAATAGTAGAAGTGTCAGATATAATCAAGATGGCAAGTTGCAAAATAAGAATTCTACCCGTTTTCAGCGGATGTCAGCATAGAAGGCCCCAAATTGCTCCTCGAAGGCCTATGAATTAAAGCAAATGTCAGATTGTCATAGTCCATGCGAAAGCAATGAAAAGCAGAAATGAAAATCTTGTACCTGAGCGCAGCTAGACGCGTACCACATCCCGCGTTGGCTATCCCGCACAGCCTCTTCGAACAGGTACAGCTTCCCCACACGCCTGTACCAAGCAAGGTACTCCGTATAGTTGACTTATCGAAGGACGTGCCTGTCCTGAGAGGCCATGGCAACTGCATGCTGACTCCTAGCAGCTGAACGAGTTGTGGCTGGGTGGTCCATGTCAGCAGGAGGAGGGGCAGGAATGCAGAATACATCAGAGAACTGATGCCGCACACGCCTTGGGAGGTAGAGGGCCGACTTCTTCATGCAATAAAATCTTACCTATTTTTCCCTCAGAACGCGGCCAGAGTTCAAGGGAGCCCAGTCGAAGCCATCATATCGAGCAAAAGGGCGTAGGTGAACCTGTTACAGAAACAAGAAATTGTAAGCAAAGGAAATACAACAGTCATGCAAAGTTAAAAGGCAGAAGGAGACTTACATCCTCGAGTTCTACCAAGTCCAGCAGATATCGGTAGGACTCATAGCTAAACACCCCAGTAGCAGCCCGGTGGTCAGGCTCGACCCACTGACGGGGAAAGGGTAGGAGCTCGTCCCGTAGACAGCCAAAGCAATGCCCTCTGGTGATGTGCTCCATGATCCAGTACTGTAAATGCAAACAAGTCAGTTTATCAAATATAAAGCATAAAAGAAACTTGTTTTGCAAGGTAACAGAAGCAAATACTTACAGTCAGCAGAGGGTACAACCCCACATAAGAGTGGCGCCCAAGCTTGACCACATTGTCGAGCCCACAGATCAGCTAAGTCTAGCTAGCGCCGGCCCAGTAATAATGATCCAGGTGCTCCAGATTGGTCAGATGTGCAATCCAGTCAGCATGGATACAGTAGGCCGACGAATCACAGAAAATTAAAGCCAGCAGCTCCAGCAGAAATGGCCTCAGTACATAATCTGCTTCCTCACTATCAGGCTCAGGGTTGGGCTAGAACCTGTCCCATTCCCTTAACCACCCCACAGTGATCATATGCTTCCCCCTAGGTGGCTTAGGAGGGACACAACCAAGATGTGCAGGCGCGAGGTGGAAGCCGTGGGTGGTCTCACCAATGATAGGCTCGTCACCAAAAGGAAGGCCCATCAGCAGAGCCCACTGATCGGGCAGAACAGTCAGCTCACCAAAGGGAAAGTGGAAGGAGTGTGTCTCGAACATCCACCTTTCTACCAAGGCTCGGAAGAAGTTGTAGTGGCCGTGAATGATGGGTAGGCGCAGCAAACCACCAAATGGAGACCGGTGGTGGAGGAAGTCCTGCAGAAACTCCGGTAAACGGTGGAAATGTTCAAGCATCGGACCCTAGTGGCATCGCATGATCCGGTTTGCATCCCCTTCTTGAAATATCAAGCACCGAGTTAAAGCCGGGTCAAAAGCAGAAAGCAGAAAGCAATTTATAAGGATTAAAGTACATCAAAGTAGAAGAATTACCTCAAACTCGGGACTCTCGCAGATGTGACGGTCGCTCAGCAACCGCCCCTCGAAGTTTCTGGACTCCTGAAAATGCATTTGTTAGTAAACACTGGATTTGAATACCTTTTAAATATTCAGTTCGGGCTTACCTCAGCAGGGATAGTAGGAGTCGAGCTACTAGAGGCCCGCGACCTAGAAGAACTGTCTCCTCGTCTGGAACGGGAGCTAGAAGGCATATCCCACGAAGATTGTGGGGTTCCCGCCTCGGGAACTGAGTCATCCTGCAGAAAAGAAAGTCAGATAGCAATAGCAGACATGATAAATGCAGGAAATATCTAAATCAAATGTGGCATTACAATAGCAAAATGCAGGGCATTTTAATGAAGGTAATAGCATATCAGTGTTTGATTGTTGATTATTTAATTTGAAGGCTATCAAGTGGTTTAGTATTTTGATGCAGAGCAATCAGCAGTAAAAAAAAACAGAGATAATGTGAATTAACATGGCATAAGCAAGCAACAAATATGTGGCCAATCCAACGAGCCCCACGGCCAACTCATCTCCAGCCTGCCACCGCGTGGCTTCTACTGCAACCACAGGCCGTCACCCCTACTCGTCGGAGCATCGCCGGAGCACCGTCGGCAGCAAACCATCACTCCCTGCAGCCCGCGCCTTCCCCTGGCGTGCCCACATTTTCAGAGCCCGCAGCCACCGTGCGGTACAGTCCACTGGAGCTCGTTGCCGTAGCAGCCAAGCCCAGCAACCCGCAGCCCGAGAGCCACAAGCCTGCTGGAACCCCCAGCCGTTGCTGCCTGCCGCCGCGACTGCAGGTAAACCCACACGTCGCCGCTGCATCCTGTGTAGAGCGGGCCTGCCGCTCCAAGCTCGTCGGAGCCCCTCCAATCGTCGACTACCTAAAAAAAAGAGAGGAGGCATGCAAGCAAAAGAAAGGGGAGAGGAGATTAGAGCTTACCTTCACCGGCGAACCGCGGTCCAGCCAGTCCTGGAGGGTTTGATCCATGCCGCCGCACCGTGACGCCGCCGCAATCGCTCCGCACCACGACAACGTGCCTCACGCACGTACCAGTAATGAGCACTCCATCAGCGCACCCCTCGCGCGCCGCCGCTGCAAATGAGTGGAAGGAGATGGGTTCCGCTGCTGAGAGAAGAAGAGGTGGAAGACGCGGGTTTTCGTGAGGAGAGAAAAGAGAATGAAGAAGAGGAAGAGGTGGTTTAGAGGAGAAGAAACATAAATGAATTTTATGCATGATTGCTTTGAGGAATATGGAACCCAATCAGCAAACATGCATAACCAAGCAGCAGCAGCCCCTTGCAGTTCCAAGTAGCAAAGAAAAATATTTTTTTGTCAGTTATGGCAGTTAATCAGTGGGGCCCACATGAGAAATAAGTCAAAGGTGTAGAAATGCAAAATGACCGTTACAATTGCGTGCCAGCCCTTATCATCTCACAGTTTATGTGTTAAATGCAGAGTATGAAGTTTTCACCATGTAGCTCACAAAATGTACCATGTGGGGTAATTTGCAGAAAACCCCCAACATTTTGTAAAATTGCAAATCAGTCCAGGAAGGACGTAGGAAGTTTGTTTCAGAGCAGACATTGTTGATAGACAGCAAAATCATAAATGTCACAGCACAATGGCAGTATAGCAATCAAAAAGCAGTTTGGTTGGGCAATTTGCAGTAAAGTCCAAAAGTTGTGGATATTTGCACATAAGTCCTCACTTTTGCAAGCAATTTGGATAATCACAGCAAATGAGAAATTCGAGCATGCATCTCGACAGGAGTGCCAGTCTCCGCACTGCAACCTCGGCCATCAGCATATTGCAGTTCCTTCCAGGGGAATAATCCTAGGGTTATCGCTTTATTTTTCCGAGACCTCATCCTGAGCGGATGAGACCCTTCTTTGTCCTTTGGATTTCCGCGGGCGTGGAATCCAGCTTGCTTGACTTTGACCAGGCGGTCAATGTCCTTTGCCCCTTTGGATTTCCGCAGGCGCGGAATCCAGCTTGCTTGACTTTGACCGGGCGGTCAATGTCCTTTGCCCCTTTGGATTTCCGCAGCGCGGAATCCAGCTTGCTTGACTTTGACCAGGCGGTCAATGTCCTTGGCCCCTTTGGATTTCCGCGGGCACAGAATCCAGCTTGCTTGACTTTAACTGGGCGGTCAATGTCGTTTTCCCGTTTGGATTTCCACGGGCGTGGAATCCAGCTTGCTTGACTTTGACGGGCAGTCAATGTCGTTTGCCCCTTTGGATTTCCGTGGGCGTGGAATCCAGCTTGCTTGACTTTGACCGGGTGGTCAATGTCCTTTGCCCTTTTGGATTTCCGCGGGTGTGGAATCCAGCTTGCTTGACTTTGACCGGGCGGTCAAGGTCCTTTGCCCCTTTGGATTTCCGTAAGCGCGGAATCCAGCTTGCTTGACTTTGACTAGGCGGTCAATGTCCTTTGCCCCTTTGGATTTCCACGGGCGCGGAATCCAGCTTGCTTGACTTTGACCGAGCGGTCAAGGTCCTTTACCCCTTTGGATTTCCGCGGGCGTGGAATCTAGCTTGCTTGACTTTGACTAGGCGGTCAATGTCGTTTGCCCCTTTGGATTTCCGCGGGCGCGGAATCTAGCTTACTTGATCTTGACGGGGCGGTCAAGGTCCTTTGCCCTTTTGGATTTCGCGGGCACGAAATCCTATTTGCTGATCTTGACCGGGCGGTCAAGGTCATGTGCCCCCTTTTGGATTCTCGCGGGCGCGAAATCTAGTTTCTTGGCTTTGACCAGGCGGTCAAATGTCCATTGCCTTTCCTAGGCTTTCCTTGGCTTTAACCGGGCAGTTAAATTCCTTGGTTTCTCGGATTTCCTTGGGTAGGAAATCCCTGGCTCGACCTTTTGACCTGATGGTCAAGGTCCTAGCCCCTTTCTCAGATTTCCTTGAGCAGGAAATCCCGTGGCTCGACCTTTTGACCGGATGGTCAAGGTCCTAGCCCTTTTCACGGATTTCCCCGGGCAGGAAATCCAGTCGTTTGACCATCTGACCGGGCGGTCAAGGTCCTTTTTCTTTTCTCTTCTGGATTTTTGTGAGTGCGGAATCTAGTTGTTTGACCCTCTGGCCGGGCGGTCAAGGTCCTTTTGTTTTTCCCTTTTGATTTTTCGCTGGCGCGAAATCTCCCTTCCGCCTTTGGTCCGTGCGGACCAAGCCCTACTTTGCTTGACAAAATTTCTATTTGTCATGCCCCCCCTCTTTTTCTTGGGCTGGTATCCCCAACTACTCGGTTGACAACCGTCATGCTATCAAGCGACCGGGTGGACAAGGCTTGATTAGTTTGTCGTATCCCGTCGCTTGGGTTGATAACCTCATAATCCGGCTGATGAGTCCGACAACTTATCATTTTCTTGCCAGTGCTTTCTTCTGTTTCTGTTTTCAGCATTAGCATTTAGCTTCACATCGGCTTTCAGCATTAGCATCTTGCATTAGCATTACATCCCCAACATTTAGATCAGTAGGTGCACGCATTTTGCATTTGCATTTGCACTTGGCAACAAGTCATGACTTTTGGTGCATCCGTCGAATAAGTGACTTACTGCCTACAGCAAACACCATCCTTTTGTAACCTCAAAATGGGGGTATCTTGTCAACCCTGAGCATCGGTATTGGTTCCCTTCGTCCCTCGACCTCGCTCAGGGAGGGGCATCTGTAGACACCCCGATTTTGAGGTGACTCATTGATAAGGCTCTAGTTGTTGCTTTGGATGTG
>JAMKQA010017020.1:0-14909 GCA_024699735.1 Posidonia australis
GTGATTGAATGTTTTTGTGCTTAATCTTTAATATTTTCAAGATTGCATAATAATTTCCAAAGAGTAAATTAAAACCAGAAAATCTCTATTCACCCCCCTCTAGAGAAGCAATAGTATCCTACAGGACAAACCCTGGACCAGCGCCCCCACTTAGGCCATTGGAAAACGACTCCAGCGAAGCTTAGGGGCTGATTCCAACTAGATGAGGCATTTAGCCCTATTGGAATCGAATAAGGAAGATAGAGGGAGTCCTAGGAAGCTAAAATTGAAGTGAAATGAGGCTGGTGGAGGGCATACCTGGTAATGCGATTTGCCTTTGTAGCTCACCAGAAGAGGCTGAGAATTCTGGTTCCTCACCTCCGCGTACCTCCTCTCTCTCGCTCTTCTCTCCTTTTTCTCTCCCACTCTATCTTCTCTCCTTTTTCCCCCCCGCTCTCTCTTCTTTCTCTGTGTTTTCTCCTTTTTCTCCGTTTTTCCTTTCTCTTCACACTACCGCTCCTTTTATAGGTGGAACCTCGGTGACACCCTGTAACAACCCATAACAAAACCCGACAAAATCCTAACAACCAGCCTCCTGTAACCAACTAGCGATTCCCGTAACAAACTAGCGCTTGTAACCACCTTGTTGTCTCACACGCATCCTCCATCTTGCTTTCCCCGGCGCCGATAGTGATCGATGGTCGTCCGAGCTCGCGACGGTGCATCCGGTGGCACTGGTTCGTGGAGGGCTCACGCTGGGCTACTGCTGGGCAACGTGGTGAGAATGTGATTGTGGAATCTGAGATGAAGGATGTTGGGTTGCTACTGGCTGTTGATGTTGAGGGAGAATAGCTAGTTAATTTAGAAGAAGAAGAAGAAGAAATGGGCCTAAGTGGAGAAATGGGTTGCGGTTGGATTGTGGAGAAATGGGTTGAAGAAATGGTTGGTTCATGGGCCTAAGTTGGCTTCATGGGCATTGATGGACTTTGGTGGACTTAATGGGCCTTCATGGGCTTCATGGGCTTTGGTGGACTCTGGTGGACTTAATGGGCCTTCATCGGCTTTGGGGCTTTGGTTGATTTTCATGGGCTTTGCGCATGTCCAGTGCGGCTACATGGTGCGCCTGTCTGGTGCGCCAGATAGGTGCACCAGATAGGTGCGCCAGAGAGGTGAGCCTGATAGGTGCGCCTGTATGGCCTCGGATCATGGCTTTGACCATTTGCTGTTGGGTTTGGTGTTCCTTAGCTTTGGGACTAAACCAGGGTTTGAGTTCATTTGTGATTAAAACCCCAGCTACCACAATTTTATCCTGTAGACCTGCAAAATTGGTGTGTCTACAGATACCCCTCCCTGAGCGAGGTTGGAGGACAAGTGGGACAGAGACCGATGCTCAGGGTTGACAGAGACCGATGCTCAGGGTTGACAGAGACACCCCGCCCAAAGCCATAAGAAGGAGTTAGCTACCGACAACCTACCACTAGTCAGTGAATGCACCAGAAGTCCTGTCCAGCCATAGCCGAAGCCAACATCAAAGAACCAATAGAAATGTCAAGTTGACGACCAATCAGCTCCTAGAAGACATGACTGGTTATCACACTTGTCAGAAAAGCGCCGGACAAGAATCACGGTGCTTGCCGACCGAAAACAGACTGGTAACAGAAGTTATCCAAGTAGTTCGGCCTACCAGACCAAAATAGGGATGGAACAAGGAGAGTGGGGAATCCATTGGGCATCACATGGATTGCCCGGGTAGTTCGGGATACCAGCCTAAAGGAAGGAGGCAAACAGTTTGCTTCGATTCTGTCCATTCGGAGCAAAATGAAAAAGCAAAAGGAGGCACTAAGATTCATCTGAATGGACCGAACCTTGGATGGGAAGGTGGCACCAGGATTCGTCCGAATAGACCGAACCTTGGATGGGAAAAATCAAAGGCGAAAGGGGTGGCACCAAGATCCGTCCGAATAGACCAAACCATGGATGGGAAGGTGGCACCAAGATTTGTCCGAATGGACCAAACCTTGGATGGGAAGGTGGCACCAAGATTCGTCCGAATAGACCTAACCATGGATGGGAAGGTTCAAAGGTGAAAAGGGTGTCACCAAGATTCATCCAAATAGATCGAACCTTGGATAGGGAAGGTGGCACCATGAACCTTCCAAATAGACCAAACATTGGATGGGAAGATTCAAAGGAGAAAAGGGTGGCACCAAGATCCGTCCAAATAGACCGAACCTTGGATGGGAAGGTGGCACCAAGATTCGTCCGAATGGACCCAACCTTGGATGGGAAGATTCAAAGGTGAAAAGGGTGCCACCAAGATCCATCCAAATAGACCGAACCATGAAGATTCAAAGGCGAAAAGGGTGGCACCAAGATCCATCCGAACAAACTGAACCTTGGATGGGAAGGTGACACCAAGATTCCTCTGAATGGACCGAACCTTGGATGGGAATATTCAAAGGCGAAAAGGGTGGCAACAAGATCCGTCCGAACAAATCGAACCTTGGATGTGAAGGTGGCACCAAGATTAGTCCGAATGGACCGAACCTTGGATGCGAAGATTCAAAGGCAAAAAGGGGGACACCAAGATCCGTCCGAATAGATGGAACCTTGGATGGGAAGGTGGCACCAAGATTCGTCCAAATGGACCGAACCTTGGATGGGTAGGTTCAAAGGCAAAAAGGGTGGCACCAAGATTCGTCCGAACAGATCGAACCTTGGATGGGAAGGTGGCACTAAGATTCGTCTGAATGGACCAAACCTTGGATGGGAAGATTCAAAGGCGAAAAGAGTGGCACCATGATTCGTCCGAATAGATCGAACCTTGGATGGAAAGGTGGCACCAAGATCCATCCGAATAGGCTGAACCATGGATGGGAAGGTTCAAAGGCGAAAAGGGTGGCATCAAGATTCCTCCGAATAGACCAAACCTTGGATGGGAAGGTGGCACCAAGATCCGTTCGAATAGACCGAACCTTGGATGGGAAGGTGGCACCAAAATCCGTCCGAATAGACCAAACCTTGGATGGGAAGGTTCAAAGGCGAAAAGGGTGGTACCAAGATTCGTCCAAATAGACTGAACCTTGGATGGGAAGGTGGCACCAAGATTCGTCCGAATGGACCGAACCTTGGATGGGAAGATTCAAAGGCAAAAAGGGTGGCACCAAGATCTGTCCGAATAGACCGAACCTTGGATGGGAAGGTGGCACCATGATTCGTCCGAACAGATCAAACCATGGATGAGAAGATTCAAAGGCGAAAATGGTGGCACCAAGATCCGTTTGAATGGACTGAACCTTGGATGGGAAGGTTCAAAGGCAAAAAGGGTGGCACCAAGATCCATCCGAATAGAACAAACCATGGATGGGAAGGTTCAAAGGCAAAAAGGGTGGCACCAAGATTTGTCCAAATGGACCGAACCATGGATGGGAAGATTCAAAGGCGAAAAGGGTGGCACCAAGATTCGTCCGAATAGACCAAACCTTGGATGGGAAGGTGGCACCAAGATCCATCCGTATAGTCCAAACCATGGATGGGATGATTCAAATGCAAAAAGGGTGGCACCAAGATCTGTCCGAATATACTGAACCTTGGATGGGAAGGTTGCACCAAGATTATTTTGAATGGACCGAACCTTGGATGGGAAGATTCAAAGGCGAAAGGGGTGGCACCAAGATCCGTTCGAATAGATCGAACCTCGGATGGGAAGGTTCAAAGGCGAAAAGAGTGGCACCAACATTCGTCTGAATAAACTGAACCTTGGATGGGAAGGTTCAAAGGCGAAAAGGGGGGCTCCAAGATCTGTCCGAATGGACCGAACCTTGGATGGGCAGGTTCAAAGGCGAAAAGGGTGGCACCAAGATCCGTCCGAATAGACCGAACCTTGGATGGGAAGGTGGCACCATGATTCGTCCGAATGGACCGAACAATGGATGGGAAGATTCAAAGGCGAAAAGGGTGGCACCAAGATCCATCCGAATAGATCGAACCTTGGATGGGAAGGTGGCACCAAGATTCGTCCGAATGGACCGAACCTTGGATGGGAAGATTCAAAGGCAAAAAGGACGACACAAAGCTCCATCCGAATAGATCGAACCTTGGATTGGAAGATTCAAAGGAGAAAAGGGTGGCACCAAGATCCGTCCGAACAGATCGAACCTTGGATGGGACGGTTCAAAGGTGAAATGGGTGGCACCAAGATTCGTCCGAATAGATTGAACCTTGGATGGGTAGATTCAAAGGCGAAAAGGGTGGCACCAAGATTCGTCTGAATAGAACGAACCTTGGATGGGAAGGTGGCACCAAGATTCATCTGAATGGACCGAACCTTGGATGGGAAGGTGGCACCAAGATTCATCCGAATGGACCGAACCTTGGATGGGAAGGTGGCACCAAGATTCGTCCGAATGGACCGAACCTTGGATGGGAAGGCCTAGACTCCGATCGGTAGTCTAGACAAGATGGAAAAGGGAGGCCCTTAATCTGTCCATCAGGATTAGAATTCAAAGGTAAGAGGGCCTGACCTTTTGTTTAGCCAAAAGGATTTGCCAAGGGGATCTTATTCAAGTATTAGTGCACCCTGGATCATCACCGCTGTGGGGGATGTCGGTTTAAACAACGTAGTGTCCTACTACAGTTGTCATCTTGTAGGGCCCATTATGTGGTGAATGTCACTTCAATAAGAAGATGCACTGACTATCATTTGGACAATAATTTGCACCAGGCATTCTCAAAACAGTCCTTCTTTCACAGAGCAACTTACATGCCCCTAGTCAAAGGCTTTGGCTCAGTTATATAGTAAGTTGACATTCTATTAGGCGCCTGATACATGCCCCTGGTCGAGGATTCTTGTTCAATGACACTGTAACTGGCATTTTGTCCGTGCCCTTTGACCAAAGACCAGCTGACATGCCCCTAGTCGAAGGCTCTAGCTCAGTTACACTGTAGCTTGTGCTTTATCTGTGACTTTTGACCAAAAAGTAGCTAACGTGCCCTTGGTATTGGACTGGCTGGACATCACTTGAGGGTATGGGGTCTTGGAAGCCAGACTGTAACTACAGATGTTCCTTGAACCACTGGAGTACTTAAGACCATCACTAGTCGAAGCCAATGATATATTCATCAAGTGACTGGAAGTATGTGCTCCCAACTGCTTTCCTGTACTGTACTTGAGAGACAGAAGGAATTGTGGCAACTCAATAGAGGCCTTTGACTGGGATTGTAGTCTGCCTCTGACTGGTATGTTCGGGGTGTGTTCTGTTCAACCGTGGTGTTTTGATAGCTCTGTATTTGGCCACGCTTCTGTAGGATATTCTCTTGATTATATTCGCCAAATTCTAGATTGTTGCGTAGAGTTCATAGCCATGCTGTTGTCTCCGCTAATCATTTGAGATGTAAGTTCTGCTCAGAGAACAGCTGACTTGCCCTTGATGAACCAAGTAATGAACTGTGTGAGCCCAGCTAGAAAGCAGCTGACATGCCCCTAGCATAAAGGTGTATAATGCTCAGAAGTCAAATCAGGAAACACCAAGGCAAAAAGGATGCCTCTAGCACTGAGCCAAACTACCCTGGGAAGTGTTGGGCACCACTGGAGGATGTAAAGACTTGAATATTAGGCTGTGACTGTAGCCGCACTTTGAATCACTGAAGTGGCCGTGGCTGATTTCTATTGAGGTCAGAGACACATTTGTTCACTGATTGGAGGCATGTATATTCATCCACTGTCCTGAGCTATTCTCCGATGGTAGGAAGTAATGTGATACACCATAGTCTATCTTAGGCTGGCTCTTCTTTACTCTGTTACTCATTATGTCATTATGCTCTGGCTGCAGACATGTTTTCGGCTGTGTTGTCCTCAGGCATTCCACAAACAGTGTCTACCACACTTGAATTGTTGCGAAGGAATTGCTATTACACAACCAATTCTGTAGGTCCGTGTAGCTCATACGCTAACTGGTGTCCTCACTGTATATGCACTTTGACTATTGAGGAGCTGAAATGTCCTTGGCTAAAAGCACTTGGCAAAAGTCCTGTTGAACCAGTCTATATGCAAACAAAATGATTGATCCAAGCAAGGCTATGATGATTATTATTATTGTCGACTCTACTATTGTGAACAATTTAGTTATTTAAGAGTGACCTTTTTGATTGATCAAGAAATGCATGCCTTGTGATTTTAGTTGCTAGTTATCTGCATTTATTGCTTTGCTTGTTCAATGAGTTCCTTATCTGGGTTATTTGCTTATTTAGTTCAGTTGTTTGTTTGCCCTCAGTTATGTTGGATAGTTGTATGCTTGTTAGAGGAGGATGACACCTTTGACTCAGTTGCCACTACAGAGACTCGCAAATCGTATGGTGGCTCTCACTAGGTAGTGGTGGCACTCGAACTCACTATAAGGTATTGTGATGGACCTAGCTCCATGCCAAACTCTTTAAGGTCCTGCACTTACTTTTTTTTTCAACATCATTGTCTTTTCTTTTACTCCCTCACAGACGTGGGATTTCACTCTAACCTTGTCTTGGAGGTAACAAGCACTTGATCAGGAGGCCTTTATTGCAAGAGGGTGGGTCAGTCCCTCAAAGGTGTGATTTTATTGAGCGCATACTCCGACTCCTCTCCAAGGTATGGTAAGGGTAGAGCTACAATGCATGCCTCTCACTCTTGGGCTGACTTCTGTCTTTGCCTTCTCTCTTATCTATTCTTTTATGCCCTTGCAAATGTATGTTTTCTTTTCCAGCTCACACTCTCAGTCACCCCTAACATTGTATCTCCCTCTGGGAGGTGCAGAATCCTTTCAGAACTTGGAGATTTCGTCTGGCTTTAATGCTCGATGGCTCCCTTGCTAACTTGGTTGTCTAAGTAGTGACAACTGAGGAGGGAATAATCCATTCTGTCATTGGCAAGCTTTTCCAATTTTCATCATTGGGAAGAATGTTATTGACATGCAAACTATCCTTTTTAATTGTTCCTGATATTTTTCCTGTTTTGTGTTTTTTTTTTCCCTTTTTCAATTTTTGTGTTTTTTCTATTTTTTTGTGTTTTGGTATACCACTGGAATGGCGCAACTTTGGGAAAGATGTCGCTCAACGAATCCCTGAGTGGGGTGAAGTCACTTTCCTTACGGTGAGGCCGCTTCTACGGTTGTTGTTGCCCTTGCTGAACTAACGCAACGAGACGTGCCGGTTCAATGGTGGTGTGTGGATGTGTAATGTGTACTGAACTAAATGCTGGTGATGATGAGGATATGGACGCGGATGCTACGCCTCGTGTGTCAACAACAATAGTCCCAATGTCGATCAAAGTCTATATGACATCCTGCAAAGTGTAGCATTTATCAGTCGAATGCCTTGGGGCTCGATGATAATCGCAGTATACGCTCGCGTCGTACCACTGAGGGAGTGGAGTTGGTGGGGGACACGGATCTGGGAGTCTCAGATGTGACACAACACGGGGAAAAACAGTGCTCAGCAACTCGCCCAGTCGAGTGTAGTCACTTTCAACGCGACGGCCTCGTTTCTCCTTAGGTTGTTGCCTTGTTGAGCCGATGCGACGAGATGCACTGGCTTGACAGTGGGAGGTGTGCGCCTAGTGTGCAGTGACGACCTATGTGTTGCGACCTGATCCTGATGCAGAGGTGAATTCTGAATATGATGTGCTATGTGTGGTGTTGAGCGCGAGAGCAACAACTACGGCACCGGTACAGCTCCGAGTGACGGACTCGAGAAATGTTGTACTCTCACACAACTAACGGGTTGATTTCTAAACGACTGTGATGCATGTTGTGACCAATGCAATTGTGATGCAGGAGGCAGAGATAACGCCCCCATCACCGGAGCGGTGTGATGCTCGGGCGATGGTATGGGCGATAAAGTAGTGGGGTGAGCCTGCAATGCTATAGTGGTCTGCATTGGAACCTCAAAGGTCAAAAGAGGAGGACTCTCAACATGATCAAGAGAAAGGGCCATGGCTTGAACCCTCAGGCCAAAGCTTTTAGGTACTGAGCTTGTGTGGCCGAAGATCTGTCAAATGATAGGTCAGAGGGCAAGAGCGGAACAGGAATGGCCCCTAAAACAGATGAAACCGCAGCTAATTGAACTCCTGAAACAGGAGAGCTCAAGAGATGGGGTGCAGCTGGCAGAACTTTTGGGACCCGCATGGTTGTCACCTCAGTTGAATCAGTGACGGGCCCTAGACCGACTTGTGTTCACCACTGTCCCGGAAGAAGAGATAAGGATCCTCCATGATTCCCAAACTGGGATGCATAGAGGGAAGAAGAAGCAGCCAAAGTGAGAGAAGGAGGATCTGAGTATGGGACCCCCTTCAGAACAATAACCATAGGCTTGTGAGGCTGCAGGGCCATGGCTAACCGCAAGCGAAATAAAATGAGCTACGGTAAAGGACAAATGCACGAGCTCTAAGACAAACTACAGTCAAAAGTGACCAATAGCTCGGAAAAGGCAAAAGAACACAACCACGGGAGGCCGCCTGCGACGGAGACACCCGAGCTCCTAGTTGAGGACCTCGCAACAAAGTACCTGAGAATACAGGCAAGAAATGCAGGTATCAAAACTTGGACAACGACGCAAAGACAAATGCAAGTTATTAATGTGGCATGCCATAACAGGCAATGCAGATGAATGTCCTAAAGTGCACTCTCTCACCATGCATGTCCCATATGGGGTTGACCACACGGGACGCACTCATGGGTTTGGGTTTTGACTCCAGTCAGAAAAATAGGTTCCCGTTCTAAATCCTAGCCAAAGCGCAAGCAGTGAACGAGTGGTGCATTGGTGGCCTCGTCTCATGCAGTAGCATGGAGCTGTACCCTCTACTAGCACCGACACGACCTTGGACATGGGGGGACAAACTAGAAACACGCCCTACGCCAAAGCTATAGAATGGGCTGCTAGGATTGTCCTTTGCGGACTGTGGGTCGACCTAGAGGAGAGGATGCATGCCCTATATGATCAATCATGCAATATGCTTTTGTGTCTTTTACTTGCGTTTTATTAAACCGTAAGGATTTGTGAGCATTTGTCTCTAGTTATGCCTTATTAGTTGTTCATCTGAATTTGTGTGTTTTATTTTAACTAGATAGGGAGGCAAACATGTCTCTACTCTCCTAATCATGGTAAATTCAAATAAAAGGAAAAACACACAATCATGGCATCTAGAAAGTCAAACTACAAGCAAAAGGCATGAACATGGCATGTGCTGGTGTAGTTCTCACAAGTAGGTAAATAAAAGCATGTATCAACAAACAAAGCATGAACTAAGTCATGTGCATGTGCGGTGGCATAGCAACAGTGTAAAAAGACACAAAAAGGCATGTTCAGTCAAATATGTACAAGTAAACAAAGCAAACAAACAAAACATGAAGTAAATAGACCAAAGACAAGTAAGGAAACCAGAATGAAAGTTAGAATCTGGTTATCCCCCGTGGAGTCACTAGTTCCTGTGACTATGTTGGTGGAACCCTGCACGGCTCTCCTCTACCGAGTGCGTGGAAGCACTCGAGGAGTCCCGATATGGTCATGGCGAAGATGGTGAATCCGGAGAAGAAGACTAGACTCTGAAACACCAAGGAAGGATGGGAAAGGATAAGGAAAGGAGTCGCCACCTAGTCTTTTAATGGAAAGACGAGGAAAACCAAACACACAAGAAAACCAAGAAGCAACAAGATGATGAAAACGTGTATGCTCCGTGCCTAATGGATATAATGCACAAATGAATGTGGGCCAGAGAAAGGGTAAGGATTCTGGTTATACATGGGGAAGGGGTTAGGCACCCCCATGCGCCCGAGGAACTCGGTCTTTCTAGGTTTCCTACTTGCCAATGGTTTATGAGTGTGTGCTTGCCTATTCTGAATGCTCATGCTAAAGATGTCTGAAAAACATGCCAAATCAAAGAGAAGAAATCAATAAAAGGAAAAAAGTTAATCTGAGGGTCAAATGTAGGCATTGAGAATGCCGCTTTACTGTATGCCCTTGGGCGATGAGAAAAATTGTGAAAATCGAGAAATTCTCGGAAAGCGTCTTGCAAATCAGCGAAAATTTGAAGAAATCCAAGAAAATCAAATTAGGGAAAATAATCCTCTTTTAGGACAATGTCAGCTTTGTTAAGCCTTTTACTGTACGCCCTTGGGTGATGGAAAGCCAAATCAAGTCTAAAGACAGGGAATTTAGAAAATATCCAGGAAACGATGAGAAAACCAAACTTAAAATGTGCTAGAAACGTGTGCACAAAGAAAGGAAAATGTCACGAGAAAGCATGCATGAAAAACTGCAACAAAATGTGCAAAATGCATGCAAGAGTGTGAAAATGAAAATTCCAAGGGCCTTTGTGCAAAGAAACCCAAATTCTGAATGAAAACTGAATTTCTGGAACTAAATCATCAAAAATATATAGAAAAAAACACATTTCACGTAATTTTGAAGAAATCTAGGGTTAAATGTGCAAAACTGTGCATTTTGGTCATATTGAAGATTCTTAGGGATGAAAATGCAATTTTGCCATCAAAGCATGCATTTAATGCAATTCTGTGGAAATTCAGGGTAAAATATGTAAGAAAAAGAGTCCATGATTGAAAATAGGAAGTTACAGGGACAATTCAGTAATTTTACCCTAGAAAACATGCATTCAGTGTGAAATCAATAAAGTTCAGGGGTTAAAATGCAATTTAAACCACATTTGTGTAGATATTTGAATTCTCAGGGTTCACCTTGCAATTTTAATAGAGAAATATGCATTCAAAATGATTTTGATGAAGATTAGGGGTTTATATGCAATTTGAACAGAGAAATATGAATTCAAAATGATTTTCATGAAACTTGAGGGTTTTTGTCAAATTTTTTAAACCTGGAAAACTTTATTAGGGAAGCTCAGGGAGCACATTGCAATATTTTCAGTTAAAACTTTATTCAAACAATTTAAAGAAAAATGTGCAGGGACCTATCTGTAAGAGGAAGGACCTACTTGCAAGAGCAGAAGGATCTAAATGCAACAAAACAAAAGTTTCAGAAATTTATTTAAAGAAAACTATTTTAATTTTCTAAAAAGAAAAAGAAAACGGCGACCGCCGGCGATGGACCTTTGCCGTCGATGATCGCTGGAGGGACACACAGAGGCTATCCCATGGCCTGATCTAGGATCTGACCCCACGGGAAGCAAGAAAAGAAGGAGGGGAGGAGATCCAACGGTTTGGATCGAAGGCTCGATGGTCAGAAGAGGCTGCCCTCCTCCCTTGCCGTCACGACACTCCGGTGACAACACCGGAGAATAAAGGGCTACTAGAGGGCTACGGTGCGCGTCTATGAGCTCCTAGAGGCTACGGGCCATCGAGAGGAGTACTCCCTTTCCATCAGGGGGCCAAAAAGGAGGAAGAACGCGCAATGTGGGTTCCGTCGACCGTCGTTGTCGTCTCCTTCGGCAAGCGAGGTTGCAGGAGTGATCAAGGGCTCGCGGCTTGACTCTGAAGGCTCCGGTGTACTTGGGGCATGCCGTGGAGGCTTTCTGGATGCTTAGAGTGGCACGGCGAGGCTGGAGGCATGCGTCTCTTCTCTGATCCTAATCGTCTTCTCCAGCGATGGCGGGACGACACGATTCCGGTGATCTTCTGGTGGAGGCTTCTACAGCGGCTGGAGCGGGGATTTGAGGGGTGGAGAAGCAAAAGGAAGGTCTAGGGAGGAGAATCCAAGCTTCTAGGACCAAGGACAAGCCCTGGACCAGCACCCCCACCTAGGCCACCAGAAAACAACTCCGGCAAGGCCTGGGTACTGATTCCGACCAGAGGAGGCCTCTGGTCCTGTTGGAATCAGACAAGGAAGATAGAGGGAGTCCTAGGAAGCTAAAATTGAAGTGAAATGTGGCTGGTGGAGGGCGTTTTTGGTAATGCGCTTTGCCTTCGTAGCTCGTCGAAAGAGGCTGAGAATTCTGGTTCCTCACCTCCGCGAACCTCCTCTTTCTCGCTCCTCTCCTTTTTCTCTCCTGCTCTCTCTTCTTTATCTGTTTTTTCTCCTTTTTCTCCGTTTTTTCTTTCCTTTCACACTGCCGCTCCTTTTATAGGTGGAACCTTGGCGGCACCCTGTAACAACCCATAACAGAACCCGACAAAATCCTAACAACCAGCCTCCCGTAACCAACTAGCGATTCCCCTAACAAACTAGCGCCTGTAACCACCTTGTTGTCTCCCACACATCTACCATCTTGCCTGCCCGCGCGCCGACACTGATTGACGGCTGTCCGAGCTCGCGATAATGCATTCGATGGCACTGATTCGTGGAGGGCTCACGCTGGACTACTGCTGGGCAACGTGGTGAGAATGTGATTGTGGAATCTGAGAAGAAGGATGTTGGGTTGCTACTGGCTGTTGATGTTGAGGGAGAATGGCTGGTTAATTTTGAAGAAGAAGAAGAAGAAGAAATGGGCCTAAGTGGAGAAATGGGTTGCGGTTGGATTGTGGAGAAATGGGTTGAAGAAATGGCTGGTTCATGGGCCTAAGTGGGCTTCATGGGCCTTGATGGACTTTGGTGGACTTAATGGGCCTTCATGGGCTTCATGGGCTTTGGTGGACTTTGGTGGACTTAATGGGCCTTCATGGGCTTTAGTGGGCTTCATGGGCTTTGGTGGGTTTTCATGGGCTTTGGTGGATTTTCATGGGCTTTGCACATGTCCAGTGTGGCTACATGGTGCACCTAAGAGGTGCGCCTGTCTGGTGCGCCAGACAAGTGCGCTTGATAGGTGAGCTTGTATGGCCCCGGATCACGGCTCAGACCATTTGCTGTTGGGTTTGGCGTTCCTTGGCTTTGGGATTAAACCAGGGTTTGAGTTCATTTGTGATTAAAAGCCTAGCTACCACAATTCCATCCTGCAGACCTGCAAAATTGGGGTGTCTACACCTATGAATATTGTAAGAAGCTGAATCTAGTAGAACTATGTAGCGAATTTCGACAACAAAGATTCTAAGCATGAATTGGAGGCGCAAAAAAGTGTAGTTTTAGTAACCAACACGATTGTAATGTTCAGCTTGTCATTTTGGCACAAATCCTTCCAAGCACCTACAAAGAGAGCCAGTGAACATTCAAACACATGTAATCAGCAAAGCAAAGTATCATTTCATTCAATCAACAACATTTTTGTCCATATTACATTATATCAAGTTTAATACAGTCTAGAAAGGTCAATACAATATGAAAATAAGAAAGACAAGGAACAACAGTCAGACTAGTCCTCCTAGGAGCTCCACTCATCCTTTGGGTCAGCAAGTCCCTTCTTAGAAGCGACAATAGGGGTGCGAGCAAACTTGCACCCTAGTTTGCGTGTGATCCTGGCAGAGGTAGCTCGTGTAACGCCCCTAACCTAGGTACGTCACATAAATCATAGTATCACAAGCAATAACAATAATTATAGTATTAATTAAACAACTGCAACTACCTAAGGCTCACTTCCAGGAACAATGTGCGGCTAGTGGCTCCAACACGGACATCGGAACTAGACTACACCACCTGAACCTAAAACCAAACAAAGCACATGTGAGTGACATCCAAGTCACCTAGTGCGCACCCCACATAGAAAACCATGGCAAAATAGGGAGAAAATACAAGCCTAGACTATTACAAAACGTGGTTTTCAAAAATCTATTTCAAAACATCATCTCTTTTAAAAATTGGAATCTCTATCCAAACCATGCCCTTATTTAAAAGCTCACTTTTTCATTTTTAATTTATGCATCATTAAAATCTCTTTATGCATTCCGAGAAATCCACATTCTTGACAGATCTAGCCTAAAACATAGGACCTTACAAGGCTCAAGACAAAACCATATACATTGGCTGGCAACTAGTTAAAACATAATCCTCATTTGTTGGTAGAATCCGAAGACAAGGCATAGGTCTAATTCTAGCTAAATCACACCTCTTTTTTCCACTTTTCATATTAGTGTTACCTTGATCAGAGATAACCGGGCACACATGTAGTAGGTGAGGACACCATTTCCCCTACCTCCCTACACTGCCACAATGAAGTTCTCCGTGTGGGAGGACACTGCCTCGGCCAATAGGCCTCAATTTCAATTCACATACATAGGGATACGTCTTTTTCTGACGTCCCATTGGTGACCCAAACACATAGTTCATATACCCATGCTAAGCCAACACCGTCTCAAGATAGGTGACTACGGTCGTATCTGACAATTGATATCTTATCAATTTGCCGACACCAACCCCTCGTGGTCCCACACTAGTAACCACAGTCGTATCTGACAATTGGTTTCATTGGAGTCTCATACTCCTACCACATTGCCGACACTAGCCTCACGTGGCTCCCGAGTACATCATTATTTTCTTTTTAAAACTCTTGGGTTTTCTTCTCAAAACCATTACTCATTGTCTTTTCTTGGCATGGAATCATTCCCAAGCCAAACATGACCCTCCATTTGGGTCCCATGCTCAACATCATACAGAACTAGGCATTCATATTTATTATTGGGTCTCATGCCCAAAAATCACATCAAACCAAGTACTTATCAATTTCTTCCATTTTTGGGTCCTCAAGTCCAAAACCAAATTCAATTTCATTTGTTGAATTATGTATTCCACCATGTCATTTACATGGGAAATACCTCAATAACACTTGTCCATTATCCATTCAAACCATTTAGTTTTCAATTTCCAAATACATTTGTGTGACCGTGCCTGACCCGGAGGGAGGGGTGGGGAGGAGACCACAGCCATGCCAGGATGGCGAAGGCCCAAGGAAAGGATGAAAGAAAAAGAAAAGAAAAGGGAAGAAGTCGCCACCTAGTCTTTTAAGGGAAAGACGAGGAAAACCACAAGAGGATGAATGCATGGGATGCAAATGGGAAGGCTGGATGTCTGCTAACCAGAGGATGGGTAAGGATTCCTATTACGCACGAGGAAGGTGTTAAGCACCC
>JAMKQA010017021.1:0-22586 GCA_024699735.1 Posidonia australis
CCCCCCCCCCCCCCCCCCCTTTCTCCTTACAACCACGTCCCCACCCTACCCACAAGGCCAGAGACCAAGAGAAACAAGACAGAATTCACCTCCCCTTACCGCCTCCTCCGTCGCCATACTACCATGCCAACATTGCTGCCTCTCCACTCCAACAGGACTGGCAGTTGCCGTCGCCCCCTTTCGTTGAAGTTCAGTCCAAAGTGTTTTAATATTACAGAGAATTACGAAAAGTCCTCAAGGTTACTGAAATTATAGGTTAATACAAGACAAATCGATTTTGTGTTTCAGTCCAGAAAAATTCTGAAATCTCAAATAAATTACAAAAAGAATGCCAAAGTTTTTGAGACTACAAAATGATCCAAACAGAAGTAGAGGTTCCCATTAGCATTAAAGGAAGGTATCACCATAGTGCCAAACATCAATTTCATCTTCGGACTTCGATCCTTCCAAAATAAGAAGTCTACTAAAAATTTTAATTTTCGATTTGAAACTCTATAATATATTAAATTGAGTAACAATACACATCTCTATGCCTTTAGATTCATAGTTTAAACACATGATAAGGAAATATAATGTATATACAAAATAAAGTATCAAGGAATATGAAAAAGGTTGATTAATCAATGAAAAGAATTCATATATTAACATTCTAAGTATCATAATGTAAGTTGTTAATGTGAATAGAAAGCTACAACAAGAGGATTTTTGTAAGTTAATAAGGCATATTTGAAGTCTCAACATATAAAGTTTTTACTCTACTACCACCAACAGGGACCGACAATGCAACGACATGAACCGAAATACACCAACATGAAACCAACATGACCGACATGGCACCAACATGACCCAACATAGGATATTTCTCGAATTACAGTTGACTATCGTATCGAGAGTTTGGGTTTCCGACATGCCAACATGCCTCAAAATTTGATACCACAAGTATCACATTCTTCACTAAATCTTAATTTACATTTATTTCGGTTAGATATTTTTACAATCCTTTATTATCTCCACCACTCATATAATCATTCGTGCATATCTTTCTACATCTTTAAATTTTCCTAGATTATGCACACACTACTTAGAACATACACATATCATTACTAGATTGCTTATGCTTTCTTTATTTCATGTGCTTGTATTATGTTTAGTTTAATTATTTTGTGCATATTTCATTGATGTCTCAACAAGTCCGAAGCTTCTAGCTCTTTACGATCAACTTATCCCTTGGTCATCATATATCATCCATTGAGCATCGACTTAATAAAATCGACGATAAAATTCTAACAATAAGCAAGGAAGTTTCTCAGCTCTCCTAACATATGAAATTATTTCAAGTTCAAATTATATTGAGATTTACATATCAGTATTATAGAATGCATGATAAAAAAATACTAGTGATACACAAATTTCAGACTACACTATACCATTTCGTACATTCTTTAAGTATGAAACTAAAATTTGCAAAATTACCATTAATGAGGCTAACTCTTTAAATGTTGTGTCTAAAAGTATTATTGCTATAATGAATTTGACATCTACGTCTCATTCTCATCTATTCTACATTCTTTGAGTTAATGACACTACAGTTTTGATTTCTGAGGAAGGCATGGTTAAAATCCCAATGGATGACTACCTTACACATGTTAGGTATGATATTCTTCTAATGAATATTAGTCACATTCTTTTAGATTTACCATGACTTGTAGAAATGCAAGTATGTCATAACATGCTAAGTACACATGTTCGTTCAAATCTCAAGGTAAGTCCGTCAAGTTGCATCTTGTAAAAGCCAAAGTCAAATGTCATTCCTAAATCTTTCACAATGAAGCAATCAGATACTTTACCTGCGCCTATAAATGAATCTCCTCAAGAACTTAATGTTAGAAAAATAAAACAAGTGCCTCAAATTTTCAAAGAAGAATTTCTCAAGAACTTAATGCTAAGGAATTATATCAAGTGCGTCAAATTTTCAAAAAAGAATGTCTTTAAAAGCTGAATGTTTTTTTTCTTCACAGAAGTTCCCTTAACTTTCACAAAATCTGATCAAGATTTCCCTCCCATGTCACTTCCAAAACATGACAATCTTCCTTCCTCTATCGCATCTCATCAACTACCAATGGTAATGAGTTTAAATCTTGATTGTAACACTTAGGTAAACAATAAAAGAACTGAAAATTTCAATTGTGACATACTTGAGATCATTCAGTTAGCAATTCTATGGATATTGTCGTTAATATTTTATCACATAATTTCGTTGATCAAAATTCATGTCCACCTAAAAATGATCCTATAGAGTTTATCATATCATCCGTCCAACATCCTAAGGATCTACATGTTGATACTTGAATGATATGTGAACTAAGTAACATAAGCTACAAGGAAGGAAACTCACATCATAAGAATAAATGTTTATTTGCATATCTTGTAATGCTATGTGTATTATCTAAGTAGTATCTACGCCACCTATTTCAAGGTTTTCATGCTAAACTTACTAACCCTTTCATGCTCTTGCTAACATATTATTGGACTTATATTTATTATCTTTACTGGCTAATTTCTATGTAAATCTAATTTCTAAGGTAAAGAATTGTTTTTTTTTTTTGGAAAAAGATACGATGATTCTTATGAATACAAATAAGCATCATCAAAAGAATACAAAGTACAAAAATCTACATTAAGATACAAAAGGAAACCAAAAAAATGATCAAACTAAAAAAATCAAACCCCTCAATGAGTCCCTTTGCATGGCTGATAAGCTCCTCCAGAAAACATGGCTTGTGCTCAAAAATAATGTTGTTGCAATATCACCAAAAGGCCAGCACATCCCATGATAACATAACAAAAACTTCTGATCCTCTTTATCCATTTACTTCTCACTTTCTTCCCCAACAAATCCCAGAAGCCTTGCAAGGACTGCAAAGAAAATCAGTGATAAACAGAATCACACCTTTCTACTGATTGGACAGGAAATGAACAAGTGTTCAACTGTTTCCTCCCTCTTGTCTGCGCAAAACACAGGAGATGACCCCTTTGATTCTTCCAGAAAGCCCGAATCACCAACCGTTCTCTCTGAAGAAGCCAGGCAAAAATACACACCTTAAGAGGAGATCTACACTTCCAAACAACCTCATACGCCTTCCACTCCTGTAAATCTCCTTCACACGCTAGCCATTAAGAAACTGCCTGTTAGTGTACACTCCCAAATAGGAACATCAGCGGACTCACCTAAGGGATGTGCACCCTCCAGTAGCTTGAGAAGTTCCACTGCCTTTTCCGCCTCTTATCTCTTGCAAGTTCCACACCCTTTTCTGCAACAGTCACCTTCTCTTTTCTTCCAAGCAAGAAAAGCTCCTTGAATCCCTCACTCAGTAAACCACCCCCCATCCACTTATCAAGTCAGAAATAAACAGTGTTACCAGAAATGACTTTGTATTTCCTATTTTGCTTATAGAATAGTCTTTGCATTTGCACATTCCATAATACTTGTAATAATAGAGGCCCACAAAGAATTCTCGTTATGTTCCCACCTCTACAATCACTTACTTTTAATGTGAAGAATTATTACTTGACCGAGGTACCTAAAAGTTTCTCTTTGTCCACAGATATTTCTACAAATTCAATTTTTCTATATACTGCCAATTTTGAAGATCTTTTGAAACAAAATCGTGAACATAACTTGTCAAAGTTGAGTTCATCTCAGTGAGAGAGAATGATGAAAATAGTATTTAGATAATTAGTTACTTTATTTAGCTATTTAGCTGCGAATCACAGAGCTCAAAGCCACACGTGCCGTCACCGGGCACATTCGCTGCCAGCCACCAAATTCGCCACATCCACTCTCGTAGCCAGTGATGCTACCTCTCCACTCTAGCAGGACTGACAACCGCCACCCCCCTTCCCCTCCTAGGGTTTCATCACAAAGAAGAAGAACCTGAAACAAGTGTTTCTTTGAGGCATTTTGTAGTTCGGTCCAATGTGTTTTTAATATTACAGAGAATTGCAAAAAACATCCTCAAAGTTGCTGATATTATAAGTTAATCCAAGAAAGATCGATTTGAATTTCAGTCAAAAAGAACCCTGAAATTTCAAAAATTACGAAATGAACCCCAAAGTTACTCAGATTGCAAAATAATCCAAGACAGAAGTAGAGATTCTCATTGGCATTAAAGGAAGATACTAAGCCTTTCCATGTTCTTGGTAGTATATCATTAGGTCTATTTATATTATCTTTATCGCCTGATTTCTATATAAATCTAGTTTCTAATAAAAGCATTATTACTTGACCAAAGTACCTTTGTGTTTCTCTTTGTCCACAGATATCTTTGCAAATTCGTTTTTCTATGACAACTCCCATGTTCTACATTGTGTTGCCAATTTTGAAGATTTTTTGGAACAATATCATGGACGTAATTAGTCAGAGTCAAGTTCTTCTTAATAGGAAAGAATGATGAAGATAGTATTCAAATAATTAGTTAGTTTATTTAGCTGTAGGATTAATTATGTTTTTTGTTGTTTAAATTTTGTAATTGGTTATCTTATATAAGTAGAACCAACATTCTATTGTCAGTTTTGACTATGATTTAAAATCATTAATATTTAATATTCTTGAGTAAGAAATTAGAGTCTCTCTCATTTCTAGTTAATTTCCTTGAAGATTGGACTAGAGTCATCTTCATTATCTTAAATCAAATTGTAGTTCGATCTTTGCTTGTTGTCCCATGTCACACATGTAATGTTGTCTATTTGTATGGCCATACGTAGGGCCACTATTTCAAGTATTCATGTGCTCCAACCTTAGGAGGGTCTTCAAATATTTCTTTGTCATTTAGGAACATTGGTTAGGCTTCAATCTTGTGTAACAAGTTGGAGTTTATACACTCCAACTTGCGGAGGGTGTAGGAATGTAGAAATATTCCATTAGAACACTTTAGGATAATTTACTTTCTAGTATAACTCTTATCTTTCCAAGATTGATTTGGAATATGATCCAGTTATCTTGTACTCCTCTCCTTTCCTATACATGTGTAGGAGAGGCATTACATTAATCTATTCTATTCTCTTCTCTCAGTTAATTAGTTTTAACTATAAGGTTAAATGGTTCATCTTTTGATAAGTTATTTGGTGGGAGACATGGAAAAAAAGAAAGAAAGGGATTTATGAGGACTGAAATCTTATATCTAGGGTTGGAATCTAGTCAAAGATTGAGGATAAGTAGTGCAATTGGAGAAAAAAAATCTTCAAAGTGGTCATCTTTTTTTTGAGCGATCAAGTAAGAAGTATTCTTTGAAACAGGAAGAGGAAAATACAAACAAAGCCCTTATCGAGATGATAAGAACAGAAACAAAAAAAGACAAAATACTGAAAAAACAACAAAAACAGAGGCTTCCACCATAACACAGTGAGCAGTCTCATCACACTGAAACAGAGCATCCAGTTATGCCACAATCACATAACTGTTCACCTCACACACATAGAGCAAAGACCACTCAATCACACATCACGAAATAACCTCCTTCCATTTCTGCTGGTTAACAGCATAGAATTAAGCATCAGTTTCATATCAGACTACGGTACAACAAAAACAATAAACATATCGGACATTAATGAAAATGTCGGTAGAAACACGGTAAATTTACAAAAGTTCATGGAAATAGGTAAAAAACTTTGAATTTTGATTTAAAACTCTAGAATAAGCTAAAGTAAATAATAATTTACATCTTAAATTACTTAGATCAACTTCTTTAATATGTATCACATTAAAATACATTGGATGAACTTAATACAAATATCTTGAAGCATAAATGATGCGTAAAAATGATTAATAGATGTTCAAAAATAAAAGTGCTCGTAAAAAAGTTACATTAAATTTTTTTATTTAATTTCAAATTTTACTGCTTTTTAATGATTTTATAGAATTATTAGTTTAGATCTATGTAATGTCAAGTTATTAACATCAAAATACAAAAAAACATTAAAAAGCCTAAGACATGTATTATTCGGTTAAATCTATGTAATAACAAGTTATTAACATCAAAACACAAAAAAAATATGAAAAAACCTAAGATCTATGTATTATTAAGTTAGATATAATTATTATTACGATAGATCTAAGATTCTATCATAGATCTATATGAAAAGTTCAAAATACAAATACAAAAAAAGGAAAAAAACTAAGATTCTATATAAAAATCAAGTATTATAACTTAAGAAAGGATAAAATTTAAAAACAATTAAGGAGAAAGGCTCTTCAAGATTACAGCAATCCACTAGATCGCAAAGGAATAGAAGAGATATACAGGAAGTAAGGAACTTGTAAAAAGGAAGAAGCAAATGAAAAAGAAAGAACTTTGGTGTGTGTCTGTAGTTTTAACAGACGTGTCGGTCAAAACTACTCAAATTCAATGTAAAAAATACACCATGTCGACCGACACTCTGACACACATCGAGGTTTGACTTGGACATATGGTATTTACTAATTTACACTTCTAAATCGTGTAAGCCAACTCAAAATTCGACACGTGTCGGCAAAATATCGCCAACATGTGTCGATATTTAATTCTATGGTCAACAGAGATGTCCAGAAAAATTCTCAGTTTCTCCACATAGACACAAATAAGTACTTGGCAGTGTTTACAAATGATGCTGGGTTACGGCCAAGAAGCTCACCCACCCCAACTTTTGAAAAAAAAAATGGCTTCTGCCAAACAAACTGGAACAAGTTCTAGGGTTAAGCCAGCTTTGTTTTCTTGTTTGGTAATGATTCTGGCTCAAAGATAATTCGTGTCAGTATATAGATGCTAGAATCATTACCAACGCAATAATAAGTCATTGTATCTCTTTTTATCTGGCACTTAACAAGTCTTGACATTTAGTAGGTTATCCTGGCTGGTTTACTATGTCATTGCCAGGTTGCAACCGTTTGGCCTTTTCTATCCTTTCTTCTTCATTTTTCTTCAAATACTTCTGTGACACAGTGTGTGACATTATGACAGGAATTTTTCATTTATATATTTCTTATGGATTTAACAGTTTTCTACATTAGTTAAACATTTTTTAACATTATGTTTGTCTAAATATACATTACCATATTATACATGATTTTGCAATGAATCTGAATAATCTTAGATATCTATATTGCTAATTATAGGTTATTCTAAAGCTTCAAGTCAAATTTCTAACTTTTGAGTAGACTGCTCCAGAATTCCTTGTTTTTACATGCCAAAAATAGTTCTTTTGTTGAAAAAACCCTAGTCCAAACACAAAATAAAAAATCTGAAATATGCTGATATGATTTGAGATGTGACTACAAACTTAAAACAATTTCACAAGGGTTTAAAATGATTCTTTACTAAGAATGATAGTTAATTTTGCAGTATGCGAGTTAAGTCCAACTAATGTATTCTCATTTACGAGTCATGTTTAGATAAGCAAAAATGAAGAGTGAAAATAAAAATAAAACTATTGTAACTCATTTATGTGACACAAAGCAACTAGGTTAATTAACAAGTCAATACTATGTTGCTACAGTAGCAAAAATCCAACATATGGATTTCAAGATTCAAGAAAAATAACTATTAGTGGGACACTACCATTAAATAAAATTGCAACCATCAAACAGAAAAATATCAAATACCTGGTTGAGGACTTGTATGAAGATAAGAAGAGACCACACCATACGATGCTGTAGACAATGTGAAGCATCTTCTAAGCTTAACATTTTCACCCACCATGGCTGCTACTTCGGTAATAGCACTTTGCACTGTTGTTTCCCCACTTAGCTTTGGGTGATCTAGAGAGATTGTCATACCCTACAAAATGAACACAGTATTAAATGATAAATAGTATGAAGATACTAGGAAGAAATTACCTATGCAAACAAAATACATTTCTAGCCATATAACTCATACGTCATGACATGTTAATAAATTCATGTAAAACTTAAGGGAACAAATTCTTGAAAAAAAAAACAACTAAGATGCTGCAGAGAATACAAATAAGTAGATGGGGTGAGAAAGAAATGATATTTTGGAGCATGATTTTGCGCAATGAAATGGTGTTAGAGAATAAGATGATATTCGTAAAACAGGTGTCATGGTTTTCAATTGTGATTTTAAGTAACACAAACAGAATGGAGGGAGCCTAAGAGCTACAGTAGATAAGTGAGAGAAACTGATTGTCACGTATCTAATGATCTCGTTCAGAACCTATAGTTAGTTTTTTAAAGCAGGGGATTATGAAAGGAACAGAACAACAAAATAGGCAAGAATGAATCCATAAAAAGTCAGACCAAAGGCAGCAAGTCATTTTGAAATCTGATATACATGGGAAGGATTGCAAAAGAAGAGTGCAAGAAAATATACAAAAATTGAGCTTGCCAGTGTCAAGGAGTATCAGTACAGGTTCAGATATATGAAGCTTGCTGAAGATAATATTTGCTAAAACCTTGTTTACTTGTATTGTATGTAAGATATAGGACCTTGTTCACAGCCAAATTGTTTTCTTAAGAAAAAAATTTTGAAGTACATTCAATCTCTGCAGGTCGAGAGTTTACAATGCATTACATGCAATAAGGTAATCAAAAATAATATTGACACAACAAATACCTCAAAATACTCTGGCCCAAACAGAACAGGAGCTGTCACCTGTTGTCCAGAGCTTCCAGCTGATAAAGCTATCCTTGCCAATGTTGAAGCCTGTGAATATCAAGTCACTTAGCTAAAGGCAAAAGTAGAGAACATATAAAAAAAAAGGGCCTGGGCAAATACATAGAGCTTATAACAACTAGCAGAACTGCCACACATCCTCTACAGGAATCAAGAACATCAGTCATACATGACAGCCCACTCTAGTTCCATGAGCACATGAACGTATTCGATGATGTTTATAACTAGACTTGGACATGCAAGACCAGGGGTGCAGTGTGGGTTGGGTCATCCAATTAAATTGAACTGAAACAACATCACTAGATTGCTTGTGGTCTAGTCTTTGTCTTAGACCAGTTTGGTTAGAGACTTAAAGGCTCCAAATGTTAAACCCAATAGACTTAAGATAACCTAGATTAGGTCTAGTTGAAAGTATACTGATCCATATCAACCTGAAGTAATCGAGATAATGTTAGGATTAAAGGAAAGAAGCAAAAGGTCTCGTTTCATTCATGGACTGCAATTACATATATAAGGTATGACAAAAACTCTGACATAAATAGATATCCAATAACCTAGATACCCATTAAAGCCCTAATACATAATATAACTCTCTAACACCCCCCTTCAAGCTAGAACATACATGTCGATCGTGCCTAGCTTGGTATGTAGAGACTTAAAAATACCTACACTCGAATCTTTAGTGAAGCTATCAGCAAGTTGCTCTGATAACTGAGTGTAGAGCGTAAAGATAACTCCTTTCATCACCATATCCCACACATAATAACAATCAACTTCCATGTGCTCTATATGTTCATGGAAAATGGAATTATTGACAATGAATATGGCAACCTGATTATTACAATACATTGACATGAGCTCCTCAACAGTAAAACTAAGCTCTAATAAAAGTGACCTGACAAACCATCTTAGTTATGGATCTGTATTCTGCCTCTGCACTGAATCAAGACACTATATTCTACTTCTTGCTACGTCAAGTAACAAAATTATCTCCTACATATGTGCAGAAACCTGATGTAAACTTTCTATTCTACATACCCTAAATCTGAGTAGACCCCAATCTGCATATGACCATTCCTCCTGTAAACTAAGTTTCTTCTTAGAACACCCTTGACATAGACAAGAACACATAAGACTCTAATCTAGTGTACCTTTCTGGACTCATATGTATAATTGACTCAGTAGACTGACTACATTAGAAACATCTGACTAAATCACTATCAAATATATAAATTTCCCGATCAATCTTCTGTACTAACTAGATCCTATAGTAGTTTTGAAGTAGTGCACTAGAAGGATGACGTTTGCTCAATTGAAGTACTTTCTAACCTACACCCCAAAAGTCTTGTATCTTGAAGAAAGTTAAAGACATACTTTTTCTGAGAGAGTGACACTTACCATTTACATCGGCAAACTCATTGTCCAGAAAATATATCGATTTTTCCATGTTCTTGGTGGCAAAAAGTGTCCCAATATATTCCTTTATTTCTTCCATGTCCTTTGCATCACTGCCTATCATCAAGATATCATCAACATAAACTGCAAGAAGCACACACCCACTAGCAGTCTTTCTGTACAAGACAGAATGACTACACATCTTTGAAATCCCCCCACTATAACTATCTAACTAACTTTTTCAAACCAAGCATGAAGACTCTATTTTAGACCATAAATTTATTTCTTCAGTCTGCATATGCAATCTTTCTCCGAGCAACATACCTTAGAGGTTACTCTATAAACACAGTATCTGTCAGAACATCATATAAGAAGATATCTTTAACATCTAACTGGCATATTTCCCAAAAATTATTGACAACTGAATAGAGTTGAGACAAGCAACAAGGGAAAAAGTCTCATCATAGTCAATACCATATGTATGAGTGAATCCTTGAGTAACCAAACGAACTTTGTATCGATCACTGTGTCGTCTGCCTTGCATTTGACTATGTATACCCATCTACAGGTGACTACAATGACTCCAACAGGACAAGTCACCAACTCCTAAATGCCACAAGCTGTAAAAGCAACTATCTCCTCATCCATGGTTGTTTTCCACAGGGAAAGTAGTAGTGCCTCTTGATAATTCCTAGGAACAAATTCAGAAAAGAGACACAAGACAAAAATTACGAAAACAAGGGTAAAAATAGTCATAAGAAACAAAATGAAAAATTGGATGAGCAATGTAAGAGTAGGTATCTTTTCGCAGAACAATAGGAAAATCGGAATCATTCAAAAAAAGATTTGCATTCGCAAAAGAAGATGGCTCTGCCATTGAGGCACTAATAGTTGCTTGTAACAACAATATACCAACAAAGGAAGAAGTGTCTCCCTACTGATAGTGGAAGACTGCTGATGACCAGTGATATTCGACTTAACAATAAAGGAAGATACTCGATAGTGTAAAACTATTGGAATAACTCTGAGATTCAAAAAAAGTGACATCAACAAACACAAAATATCTTTTGATAGAAAGATGAAAACACCAATTATCCTTCTGAGTTTTAAAATACCAACAAAAATACACTTGATTGATCTGAAAAAGAAAGAACTGAACAAAGGCAAGACATCTAAAAATTCAAGGGGTTAGGATAAACAAATTAGCCTCTGGTCAAAGATGTCAAAGTGGGACCTCACCACCTAAAGGAGTAGAAGACATCCTATTTATAAGATAGGTAGCAGTGCCAAAAGTATTTAGGAACTTACATGTGGATCATAATGGTACAAGTAACATCTAACGATATATCGATGTTTGCGCTCAGCAACCTTATTTTGTTGAGAGTGTAAGGACATGTAATCTGATGTATAATATCCAAAGAGACACAGTAAGATTCAACTCTGAATTCAACAAATCCAAAAACATTATTAGTTTACAGACGTTTAGGAATGACACCAAATTGATTTTTTATTTTTAAAATAAAAAACTTGAATACATCATAAATCTGACAATGATCTTTAAGCAAGTACACCTAAGACATCTGCGAAAAATCATCAATGAAAACAACGTAGTAACGATAACCAGACACAGACGAAACTCTTATAGCACCTCAAATATCATAGTGAACTAATTCAAATAAAGGACTCGACATAACACATAAATACTTCAAGAAAGCACAATGGTACTTACCTAGCTTGTTACTCACAATCAAATAAGGAAACAGAGATTCAAGGTAAGGCCCGCTGCAACTTTTAGTGAGATAGATGATCTAACCGATAGTACCACAAAACAAACGGCTCAGAGATAGATGCCACAAATGCTAATCCTCGTGGTATATATACACCATTTCCTCGTTCACGGCTTAAACCACATCACCTCTCTGTCCACAAATCCTAAAATGTGCAATGAAAGGAAAAAAAAAGTTACATAACAAAGTATTTGTTTTGTAATGACACTAATTGAAAGGAGATTAATGGGAAAATCAAAATAAGACTGACCATCAACAATGGCCACAAATCGAATATCAGAAAGCTAGGATAGATATGTAAAAAGAATTTTTGTACAAGAGACACCAGAATCAATAATCTAAGAGAGATTCCTAGGCGTAAGGAGAGCATTAATACCTACAAAAGAAGGATGGAAGGCAGTGGCGATGGAGTGACCTTTAGCTGTAGGAAATGTTCATACTTAGCCTGAGAGATGGTAATTGTCTACTCATCACTGGTAGAAATAGAGGATGTAGACTCAATAGTGACATGAGCTATCGACGATCAGCAAATCAGATCCCAACATCTGTCAACCCAATGACCTATCCGTTCATAATGAGTACACCATGGACGACCACCACTGTCTGTACAGCTACGACCTCTCCCTTGAGAACCTCCACACCCTCATCCACGAGTAACTACCATGACTAACTGCTTAGACATCGGAGACAATGTGGCAATGAAGATGCATGAAACTCAAGTAAAGGTAGACTATAAATAAGGTACACTATCAGTGCCCCCTCAAAACTGAAAAGATAGATCACCACCACTAGCTTTTCACTTCATTTGAGTAATATCAACAGTCAACGTCGGTAGATCTCAAGTTCATCGTGTAAAGCCCACAAAAGTGAAAAATGCTCCTAGACTAAGTGATCCCCTTGCTGTAGTGTGAACAACTGCTCGTAGACTTCGAAGACCCAAGAAATGTTTTACTCATGACCATATGTAAGACATAACATATCATAAATCTTCTTAATCAATCGCAGTACCATAACACCTCTCATAATGGTAGATAGGCTCTATACTATTTACCAATCATGATACAATAACAACATCGTCTGTAAGCCAGTCATCGTATGTTGTATCTTTACTAACCGGAGGAGACTGTGTGAGGTGATTCATCTTGTGATGGATTGTAATAAATGTCTCGAAGCTTTACGCCCAAAGTAGATAGTTCTTGCCCTTCAGTTCAGATATGCCACTAAGATTCTCCATCAAGTATTCACGTCCCACCATGGAATACAGTTTAATTCGTTGCAACCAGCAAAGAAAGAAACCTAATTTGTTGAGAAAAGCGACTAGAATCACACAACAACTTACTGGTAACACAACCACATAATTTGGAGGGCACTTACACGTGTGAATATGATGTATCCACACACAAACGACAATGAGAGACTACAACAGGGCCTAAAACATGACTTGGAAATAGAGACTATGGGCCAGAAATACCTAGAGTTGACTTTTGGTGAGACTTGAAGGCCTAAGAGGCCCTACCGACAACACCAACTGTGCTGGAGGGTCAGTCCTAGGCATGCAGCGAAGAGGAAAGGGCTATTGGGACATGTGGCACCCCTAGAGGGGTGTGTCGAGTGGCCTGCAGTCGCCACATAGAGGAACTAGAGGCTCCAGCAACGAAAAAGGGGCTCAAGAGGGGATGCGAAAGGAGTGGGAAAGGCTGGAGGGTGGTGCAGGATAGGCTGAAGACGCCTCCAGTTGGTGCAAGCCTGCCTGACAGTGCCTGGAGATGCTCTAACTGCCACTGGACGGAAGGGACATGACCGACGATGGGTAAAGAGGAGCTCGTTGTTCCTAGGGTTTATCCCTAGACTCTAGTACCATGTTTAGATTAGAAACAAGAAGCAAAAGGTCTCGTTTCATTCATGGCCTGTAGTAACATATATAAGATATGACTGAAATCCTAAGATAAATGGATATCCAATAACCCAAATACTCACTACAATCCTAAAACATATAACTCTTTAACAAGATATTCAAACAAATACAAATAAACATGATGTGTTGTTGAGGGTATCAATCTGGTTGTTGGCTCATGAGTCAGCCTGGATCACCTCAATTTGGACATGGTATGTGGCCTGATTTGACTAAAAAGCAAACCAAACTCAAACTCAACCTCAGGTACTTTCAAATGAACAAGGCAAACAAACCCAAAGATAACCTTAGATTCTTTTATATGAACAAAGCAAACCAAGTTTTGCTGGGTTTGTTCAGCTTGGTAAGTCTGGTTGGATGGCCTAGTGTGCATTTCAGAGTATATATAACTTAAAGAAAAGAACAAGCTTAACTTGGTGCCATATTAGTAAAACTACAAAGTAGAAAGTACATTGAGCATTTGACAAGTTAATATCATCTCTGTTAAAGTTAAACGGGTTATTAGATGTCCACTTAGGGTATCTAATACTCTATTTATATGTATTCTCATGTTGATTGGTAATCTAATTTTTACTCTTTACCAAAATCTCACATGGTACCAAAGCAAGGTTAGAATTACACAATCCTAACCCTAGCCACCGCCGAAAACACCACCACTTTCTCCCACTACCGCCACCACCCAAAAAGCCACCAGAGCCTTCCTTAGCCGCTGACAGCTCCTGCAGGCCCTCCTCCCACAACCGTCAGCCCCTACGGGGCCTCCTCCCGCCACAGCCAGCTATGTCGGCTCTTCCTTCCGACGGAGCACCGTTGTCCAACTTCTCCTCCACTCGCACTACCTACCCTCCTGAAGCCTTCCACGTAGTCCACAGCCACTAATCACCCTTCCTCAAGCCTTTACAATGGTCGACTCTCCCTAGACTCCAACTTTTCCCACTTCATGTCTGAGCAATGATGTTGGCAACCACATCACTATTCAGATACATGTCGTAGATTGCCACAAGTATCATCTCTTATGGGTGAACCTGTCAACTCTACACGTGTAGGTGCAGAAGTCTAACTATCCCGTTGGTGCTCAGGAAAGTTTTTTTTATTGAATTTGTTATTTGTTCTATAAAATTCAGATGTCAAGTCCACACGTGTAGATACAATAGTCTAGCTGTCCCCTTGGTGCTTAGGAAAGTTTTTTTATCTAGTTTGTTATTTGTTCAATAAAATTCAGATCTTCACAATTCTAATTATCATGGCTTCTCGCGAATCACTGGTTAAGAACCTCAATAAGACTTCTAAGAACCTTAATGGCAACAATTATCTCCTCTAGGAGCAAAGTTTTAAGACTTTCATCACAACACATCAAAAATTGAAACATCTTAGTGACCCTCCTTCAAACAACAAAGCAAATACATATGTATGCAGATGATGCGACTATTATGTCATGGTTGGTTAATAGTATGAAGCCTCTAGTTACATGGGGTGTCATGATACTACGTTCGGCCAAGAAAATCTAAGATACATTGCAGCTCACATATAGACATGAGAAGAATATCTCAAGAATGTTTGAGGTGTATAAGCAACTATTCACATTATGGCAATGTGATTGATCCGTTCAAGAACACTTACGGCTCTTCATGCTCTATTGGATGAACTGAATGTCTATCAGCCTTTGACCGCTAATATCATTCAACTGAGACAGTATTGTAAGGAACTCGTTGTTACAGTCTACCTGTCCAGCTTGAACCTGGACCTTTACTCACAAATTAAAGAATAGATTTTAAGTGTAAACAGTGTACCAAACTTGCAAACTACCTTTGTCAGGGTTCTCCCCATTTCTACAACCACATCAGTCCCAACAGTTGATAAGTAAACCATGGCGGCCATTTATGGTCTGGGGCGAGGCAATTTTCGAGGGGGTAGTCATGGGGGACGTGCAGATAATAGGGGGCGTCCTTGGTGCATGCACTACAGGCGAATGGACCATCAAGTAGACAGATACTGGGATAAGTTTGGTAGACCACCGATGGCACATGTTACTATAGAGTCTTTGCCCACCACATCCACCAGCGAAGAGCCATCTGTGACCATATTTCTCAGGCTGATTATGAGTGATTCCTACAATTCCAGGTCACTGACTCCACTGCTACCACATCCCATGCTACCTCCTCAAGTACTAGTACTCTCTTAACCTCTAAGGATTCCTCCTAAAGCATTGACTTCAGAACTTCCTCTCATATATCAAGTATAAAAACCTTTTTTACACACCTATCTCAACTTTCTAATATCCATTTTATTGCTATAGCTGATGGTTGTCCTTATTCTGTTGATGGAAAAGGAGTTATACATGCCTATTCTCAACATACTTTAGACAAAATTCTACATGTACCTAATTTTCTTGTTAATCTCCTTCCTATAAGTGCCATTACAAAATAATTACTTTGTTATGTGACCTTTTTCCCTTTTCACTGCACGTTTAGGTTTACAGACAGAGAGGAAGATTAATTTGGACCATGAGCGAGGTCACGACATATATTTACTAGTTAGTGATAATATACCATGAGGTTTAGCTTCTGTGACATCCATTTATGAGTCGTCCCTTCTTTGGCAGTACCGTTAGGTCATCTATCACACAAAAAATTACAGCAAACGTTACCTTAGTTTTCGGTGTCTCGTTTTGATTGTAAGTGCTATCAGTTAGGTAAGTACCATCATGCTACCTTTAAACATTTGTATCCAGTGTCAAGCCAAATTTTATTCCAATTAGTTCATTGTGATATTTAGAGTCCCGTCTGTGTCTGATTATCATTATTATAATATTTGTATTAACGATTTTTCACATGTGTCTTGTGTTTTACTTGCTAAGGATCGTTGTTATATCCTTGATGTACTCAAAGTTTTTATCAATAAAATAAAAAATCAATTTGATGTTACTCTAAAATATTTACATAAAAACAATACTCTTGAATTTATTCAATCTAGTATTCAATATCACTGTGCTTTTTTAAGATGATACGTCAAATTACTTGTCCTTACATATCTCAATAAAATAGTGTTATAGAACAAAAATACAAATATATTTTAGATGTCACACGTACTATCATGTTGCAGATGTCTGCTCCTAAATATTTATGATATGATGCTATTCTTACCGCTACATATCTTATTAATAAGGTTCCCTCTACTCCTTTAAGGGATAAAGTTCCACTCAAACGTCTTGAACAAACTACTGGTTTTTTCCCCTTAACTCTGCAGATTTTTGGGTGTGTGGCTTTCATTCATATCACTCCCTGAACTTAATAAATTGTCTCTCAGGTCTATCAAGTGTGTGTTTGTTAATTACTCTCAGACTCAGTAGGGTTATAGATGTTTTCATCCTTCCACCAAGCGATATTTTATGTCTATTGATGTCGCATTTTTTAAGTCTTAACCATATTTTGGTAGTCCCATATCAGAAATTGAGTCTCTGTTGCCATCTATTGTCGACTCCTTTGCCATATCTAATGACCAAACTCCCATATTCAATCAAGAAATGCCCCATCCTTGCAGGTATACCATCGTCGACAGCAAATACAAGTACCTCCTTCGACAAAATCATCCTCCTCCACAAAGGTTGATCCCTGCCTCACCAGTTTTGACTTTCCTATTACACTATGAAAGGATAAACGTTCTTCCACTGCTCATTTCATTTCAAATTTTGTTTCCTATGACTCTCTTCACCACGACCTCACCAATTTTGACTTTCCTATTGCACTACCTTGTATAGGATACTCTATTGTTTCGTATCTATTTATTACTTTAAAATTTTACTCTGTTTATCTACACCCCTCAAGGATGCAAATCCCCGCCTCTCCAATTTTGACTTTCCTATTGTACTACGAAAGGATAAATGTTCCTCCACTGTCCATTCCATTTCAAATTTCGTTTCTTATGACTCTCTTTACCCCACCTTTCGTGGTTTTGCTTTGGTTATTCCTTCCAAATTTATTCCCAATACCTATCAGGAAGCACTACAAATACCTCATTGCAGGATAGCAATGGATGAGGAACTGGTTGCACTGACAACTCATGACACTTAAGAGTTAGTGACCCACCCTGTCGAAACTACAATAATCACCTACATATGGGTTTATACTGTAAAGCACAAGCTAGATGGTACAATGGACAAGTACAAAGCTCGATTGGTTGTACGAGGTTTTACTTAGACATACAATGTCGATTATGCAGAGACATTCTCACCAATGGCCACACTTAATTCTATCAGAACATTATATCCATAGCCATAAACCATTCATGGGAAATGTACCAGTTAGATGTCAAAAATGCCTTCTTATATAGAGATTTGATAAAATCAGTACTCATGGAGCAACCTTCGCAGTATGTTATTCAGAGAGAGGATAGAATATACAAACTGAAAAAGACTATCTATGACTTAAAATAGAATCTCAAAGCATGATTTGAAGAGTTTAACTAGGTTATTATGGCAGAGGGTTCAAGAGGTGTGTGATTGATCATTCTGTACTCTACAAGAGGACTACCAGTGGGTGTGTGCTACCAGCAATCTATGTAGATGACATATTACCGATAGATAGTGATACTACAGATTTTAGAGAGACAAAGGAGTATCTTAGGACACATTTTATCACTAAAGACATGAAAAAGCCGTAATACTTTCTGATCATTGAGTTTGCATATACCAAGGAGAGAATGACATTGTTGAGAAAAAGTACATTACTTTAGGAGACAAATCTTCTAGGCTGCAAGCTAGAGAGTGTGTCGATTGAGCAGACACCATTGTTCTAGGATACCACGTCAGAGTTACTAGAGAATCCTAATCAATGCAGACGACTGATTGAGAAACTCATATGCTTAATAGTTACTAGGTTTGATATATCATATGCAGTCAGTCTACTATCCCACTTCATGCATGAGCCTAGGAAAATACATTAGTACATTGGAGTAGAGCTTTACATATCCTAGCATATGTAAAGGGTGTACCAGAAAAAAGTCTAGTTTACAAGAGTGGCCATCTAGTTAAGACCTATTCAGACACAAAATATGTTACAAATAATCTCATTTTTCATGAACACACAAACTATATAAAAGTATATTGTCATTATGTGCAAGATATGGTGATAAAAGGTACCATTTCCTCTATGTATCAAGTTGACCATGATGGATATATATGCTCCACCTTAGACAAAAAGAAGGAATACTTAGATTAGACAAGTTCAGGCTCAACCAAACTCGAAGCCAAGCCCAAGCCAACCCTACTTACAAATAAACAAAGAGCAAGATGAGCCCATTTCACTTGTATTCAGCTCATTTTTACAGCTATCCGTTGAGTATGATATCCACCATACTTATAAAGCCACTAAAGTCTAAATGTGATGCCTTGTGCTACTAAGGCATTGGGTGCCTAGGGAATATCTTAGAAAGATTACTTCTTAGACATATAAGTGTCGTTGCCTCACCCTCACTCAGAAATTTCGATTCCAGGATATTGGGGCTTATGTTTTCATAGAATTTATATGATGTACTTAGCTCTAAGGAATCGAGAGTCATTATTTTATAGAATTTATATGATACTTAAAAACCATGATATATGAAAATTAGGATTTTAGAGTTTAGGGTGTTTTAGTTATCTTAACTATTTCACAAAATCTAAGAATGTATATTTGATATGCGAGTTTTTATTTTACTTGTACGTGCATGGCATACTTTCATGTACATCAGATAATTATTACGTGAAGTTCATGTTCATATAGTACTATGTTGGAAACATCTTTTGTTGATTTTTAAAACCTAAAGAGCATTTTCATACTACTACATAATTTATCAAAATATCAAGCTTTTAGAGCCAAGGAGACGCTATGACATTTAAAAAATAAAGTGCTCATACTATCGTTTTGGTCACCTTGACACTAGACAAGTAATAATCATTCTCTATGCCTACTATGCTCCACTAATCCACCAAAACTTGAATATATTTAATAATTGAATATAAAATATCAGTAAAATGCATTTTAATGACTATAAATTTTGTCATCAAAAATGGAATCTAGCATGACACTTGATAAAATGTGGAGGAAAGTGGGGTAAATGGCTTATAATCTAGAAGAATTTCTCTTTCATTAAAACTTAAAAAGTATCATAACTAAAATAATATGATTATTCAAAATCATTATAAAGAGGAACTGCATGCAAGTAAGACATGCACTACTTTGGGAATTGAAAAAAAGAAAGATCTACTTTCATTTAGTATTTGTTTTAATGATATTTTGATTCATTTTCAAAATTAATTACTTGGATGAATTAAAAATTTTACCAATGAAACATGATCATATCTAATTCCAATTAAATTGGGTAAAGGTCTTCTCTTTAACAATTTCAGACCAAGAAGAGATTGGATTGAGTCAACATGAACAACATGTGCACTCCCTCAAATTTCTGCCATACACTATTGTCTTTTGTAATACAAAAGATTTCATTGTAGCAACTAACACTACCTCAATAAAATAGTCATTGAACACCAGATGTGTTGACCAGTGATGTTTACCATAAGCACTATTTCTTAGGCCTTAGCACAAGATTATAACCATCAGCACTATTTTAAAATTGGCCCCATTGCTGATTAACTGGTCAGGATAGTCATTTTGGCAAAGCTACCAGTCCAATTATCCCTAACCAAACTCAAATAATTGGTCTGAATTCGTAATCAGCTAACTGATCACTTCTTATTTCCAATTTATCAAACAGTTACTTTGTTGTGAGAATGATTTTGTTGTCCTGTCTCTGTTTTGTTTCATTAGTGACTCAAAGTGATGTTAAATTTTATTTCATTTTGCTGAGGATTACATTAGCAACTAATTTGATGATTTAGTTTAACTTTCTTTTTCAGTTAATTGTTATATATTTTGAAACTCATATGTTTGCTTTTGTCATATACTAATATGGCAATTCCTGTTCTCTTCTACAAGTTATAATATCTTGTTTACTTGATATTTAATATATATGAGTTAGTATTTAGACCGATTACTAAGCCAATTAATCACCAATTTCCGCATAATCAGTAATCAGTCTGTCAATTGAACCAATTCCAATCACAAATTGTGAACCTTGATTACTAGAGTTTTAGCAAGTTTGAAGCCTATTACAAAACTAAGTAAAATACTGCAGCAAAAAACATAGAACTCAGAAACCAACTAAATGAAGAATATAATGCTACATATATGGAATTACCAAAAGGCATGCCACTAACCAAGTACTGAAAAGCCTCATTCCTTGCAACAAAGTCAGTCTCGCAATTAAGCTCAATAATAGCTGCCTTTCTATCCGTCTGCGCCACCGCAAGCAGACCTTCTGCAGCAGTCCGTGCTGACTTTTTCATGGCAAGAACCACCCCTCTCTTCCTCAAATCCTTATGTGCAGCTTCTGCACCCATTTACCATAAACAACAACTAACCATAAAACACACTCTGGACTCTTCTAAAAATACACTTACTATCGTAGACTAGCAAAAAAAAATGCATACCAATATCCCAATCACAGGAAACCAGAGATGACTTGACATCCTTGATGGGAGCACTTGTCCTCTCCCTCAGCTGCCTAATGAGATTCATCTGTTCCGAGGCGCCCACACTGAACATTCTTGAAAACACCAAGGGTCCATGCGTAAAAGAGCAGGGAACACTGGCTCCTCTAGCAGCCCCCCAGGATGTTAAGTAGGAATGCTGTCTCAGCTGCCTACTAGCATTCACACCCCTGAACAGAGTCCCCATGCCGCGCTTTAACCCCACAGAGGACGCCATTCCCCACCCCGACGCCGTGCCCACGGCCTGAACCAAGGTAAGGGAAAAGTAGCAACAAGCAATAGGACGAGGCGTTGGTGCCGATAGGTGATGCCTCGACTAGGGTGGTGGCGTCGGGGACTTGTTGGTGGGAGTGATGGAGGCACAGGAGGACGGCGAGGAAGACGAGATCGGAGTGGCGCCGGCGGTGCCGACGCTCTCGTGGTGGCGCCGGATGAGGAGGAAGGGAAGGGGGCGCGGCGCGAGTTAGTTCTCACGCACGGACGCACGCTTGGTTAGGGCACGAGATCGGTGAAATTCCATGGCGCGGGAAATGTATTCCTCGAAGGCTTTTACGTTTGGGGAAGTGGAAGAGCCTCGGACAGGGATGGAAAATGGGCCGCCCGCCCGGGCCTAGATCGGGCCCGGTTGGCCCGTAGGCTGGTCCAGATCGAATCTCCTCTTGCAATTCATGGGTTTAGTATAGTCCATGGTTCGTCTGTGGGTCAGATTGTCGAGTCCACGGGTCGGGTCAGGTCGGATCGGTCTATTGGGTCCAAAAATGAATTTTAAAAAATATTTTTTTATTAATAAAAAAAAATTAAAATATATCATTTTTTTACATAAAAAAATACAAAAGATATTTACATTATTTTTTTTACATTTTTTATTTTAAAATTTTACATCAAGAATTATTCATTTGGGGAGTCTGTTCTGCCTGTTGAAGTTGATGTCGCATCATCTTCTTCTTCTGATTCAGACTTTAAGCTCAATCATTGAAGACAGTCAACTGCATCGTATCAATCTTTTAAGCAGACGGAGGCTTGTACAGACTTCTCTGATAATCTACATCTTTTATCATTGAAGACTCTTTTTCCTGCAGAAAATGCAGATTCTGATGCCACAGTTGACGTCGGAATCGTTAGTAAATCTTTTGCCATTTTTGATACTATAGGAAACCTAATAGCTGTAGTAGACCACCACTTTAATATATTTAAGTTATCTATTTCTAAATCACTAAAAGCAATTGGGGATTCTAAATAAT
>JAMKQA010017023.1:0-17397 GCA_024699735.1 Posidonia australis
AGAGAAATCATTAGAAGACCGATTCGTCGGGCGTGCGAGGGTGCCTAACACCTTCCTCGCATGTAACAGGGATCCTTACCCGCATTTCTGGTTTTACGTAGCCCCTTTTTATTTTGTTTGCATGATTCTTCATGTGTTTTATGGTTTTCCTCGTCTTCCATAATAGACTAGGTGGCGACTCCTGCATTTTGCATTTTTCCCCTTTTCTTTTTGCCATGGCTTTGCCGCTCCTTTGGCACACATACCACCTATCCGTGTGGGCCACCCCCGTCGGCATGGTTACACTATGTCACCACTATTACACATAACCTGCACATGCTTTTGTTTGATAATCCATGGCTAATTTGTATGTTTATTTCCCTTCTTGTACATGCCATGTTTAATATGTATGTTTATTTCCCTTCTTGTACATGCCATGTTTAATTTGCATGTTTCTTTCCCTTCTTGTATATGCCATGCTTAGGAGATTAGAGACATGTTTGCTCTCCCCATTTGGTTAATGAAAATATAAAAACCAAAATCAATAAAACATAAGGCAAACCAGTGACAAATTGCAAATTTTCTCCCACAGTTTAATAAACTTGCAAGTAAAAAACTTAAAGCATGCTTTGCATTCATCATATAGGACATGCATCTTCTCCTCTCCTGAGTCTGCCTATACAGTTTGCGAAGGACATTTCTCGATGTCTCATCCTATGGCTTTGGCGTGGGATGAAATATCAGGTTTGTCCCCCCTTGTCTGGGGTCATGTCAGTGTAAGTAGAGGGTACAACCTACTGCTTTGGCAGAGGACGAGGCCCCGAACGCACCTGCCTAAGCTTTGGTTGGGATTTAGAACGAAGACCTTCATTTTCTGAACTTGAGTCAGAGACCTATTCACCCCTGTGTGAACCCGGAGAAGACATCTTGGTAGGACACCCCTAGGTTGTGAGGGAGCGCATACTAAAGGCTTTCATGCATTTTGCATCTTATACCACCATAAACATTGCATCTTTTCTAATTTATTTGTTTATGTGCATAGAATTCTTGTCTGTGCAAGTTTCCTTAGCCTAAGCTCGAGACCTTTCCTTTCGCTGACTCTATTTGCGACCCTATTTTCGATCGCGTCTCCCGAGTTATCCATCACTTTTCGACAATAGCTCGTCCTAGGATCCGTCCTACTCTTCCCAGCCGCAGTTCAATCCTTACTCGCTCGCCATCCACCATGGCCCAGCATGCCAGTGAGTCCCTTTCCTCTGCTGTCCAGGAGGAGGTCCCCGTCTCGGGATACTCTTCCTTTGTTCCTGTTTCAGTTGTCACTGCTGCCCCAACTTTTGCCTTGGCTTCTGGAGGATCTCCACCACCTCAATTCCGTGTCCTTGTAGCTACCCTACCTTTGGGACCACCTGCTTGGTTGTCTGCTGCTGTTGGGGCCACAACAGTTGAGTCTGTTTCTCTTCAGGGCTATGTATTTACCAGCCCTCCTCCGAATGCGGCTGTCTTTATAGTAGCCTCCCCCCAGTTCGGACAACTGGGATCTCAGCTTCTTGACTCCTCATCCTTTGTTTTGCCTCCATCCTTTGGATCCACCGGTGATGATCCCATGACCGTGCAGCTGCAACACATGTTGGCCCTCGCCCAGCAGTTGCAGGGATTGGCACTGGCACTCCATCCTTTCTCAGCTTTGTCCTTCTCGACTCCTGAGTTGCCTTTGCAACTGGCCTTAGGATCACAGTTTACATCCACTACACTCCCTCCACAGCCGTCGCCATCCCTCGTCTCTCCGGCAATAGGGGTGTCGACATTACCATTTGTTACACCTACACAACACCCACCACAGCATGCATCCCTCCTACACAACCCTCCGTGAGCATTGTATTGGAGACCATTTCGGTCAAACAGCTCTTGCTCCCGCATTCTGCACTTGTTGCACCACCCCCTACACTATCCTCACCCTTGTACCACACACAAGCCTCATCCTTTATCCCACAGCACATTGCTCCCATGCACGGGTACACTAGCCACCTTGCCGTAGTACCAGACGACGGAATGGTGGATCTGGAGGAGCCCTTAGGGGCGACCCATATAGTGTACGTAGCACCCACCTCTACTGCACAATACACAGCTACAGTAGCTCCGGATGCTCTCCTCACGAGAGTAAATGATCTGGAGCGCACTCTCCGACAAGTGCAGGATGAGGACCGTTGGTCCTACCAATTCCGGGACCTCTGTTATTTCTCAAAGGCGACTCTCCCATCGAATTTCCAAATCCCAGAATTCGACAAATACAATGGTAGGGGCTGCCAATTGCCCACCTTAAAGGCTATTGCAGAGACCTCGCCTAGCTCCAAGCTGACGAAAGGTTGTTGATCCGCCTGTTCCAGAAGAGTCTCACGGGGCCTACGTTGAAGTGGTTCACTTCCCTCAACATGGCCACCATCAAGACTTGGGATGACCTTAGGCAGGCGTTTCTGGAACAATATTCCTTCAATCTCGACTTAGTCCCCAAGCGAAAGGACATAGTCGCTGTCAAGCAGAGGCCCCAAGAAACATTTGGGGAGTATGTTGGACGTTGGCGGTCCTTGGCTTCGCAGGTCAAAGATAGGCAGGCCCTCCGATGAGGAGTCTATTGAGATCGTGATCCAAGGAGCACAGCCAGCAGTCAAGGCTTTGCTCAACATTCAACTAGTCACCACTTTTTCTGCACTTCTTCGGGCGGGTGCCTGTGTTGAGAGTTCACTGCACGGTGGTAGTTTTCCAGCACTCTCTGCATTTGCCAAGCAAGCCACTTCCTCACATAGTGGCGCTAGCAGCAGCAACAACAACGACAACCACAATGCCAATCCATTCCAGAGGCGGGATCTTTCCAAGGATACAGTTTCTTACATTAGATCCCCTACTGCACCGGCGAATGTCCATCCGCCCCCTCAGCACCAAGTAGTTTATGCACCCACGGCTACACATGAAGCACCTCATGCACCACAAATCACTCCCACTGCCACTCTAGTTTATCCTACCCCTCAGGTGGTGGTGCGCTTGCCATTGGCACATCCACAGCCAAGCCAACAACGTCGTGACAGGCGCCACTATACCCTTTTAGTGGAACCGTTGAGCATGGTATTCCCTAAAGTCGCATCCCTCCTGAGGCTGCCTGAGGTGCACCTGCCACCAAGTCCGCTTCCTGCCTGGTATAACACGAATGCGTTCTGCAATTTCCATTGAGTCGTAGGTCACTCGACAGATATTTGCTTGACACTAAGGAACGCAATCCAGGACTTGATTGACCAGAAGGTCGTTGTCATTAACACACAGGCGGCAGGCCCCGCGCCCACATCAGTAGCCACACAAGCACCACCAGCACAATCCAGCATAGTTAGCTAGCCATTACCTCAGCATTCAGACCCAGGAGCAGTAGGCCCCTCGGGAGTCAATTCCATTTTTTCTTGTTGATTCTATCTGATCTTTTATTTGTCTTACCAATCTTATTGTATTCTCCCCTTTCCCATGTCAGTTGTATTCGGGGAATCATTAGTTTGATTCATCCTCCCATTGAGGCAGTCTCATTGTTCGGCTTCAAACCCCATCCGCTTCAAAGCCTGAACCTATAATGTTTTGTACTGTGTCAACCAGTTTGAGCCGGTCAATTCCATTCCTGCCATTTGGCCATTCATAGTGATCCCCATCTAATGGTCGAAAACTTGTGTCGCAACTGGGGATATGAGAAAGGAACCCCTTGGGCGATACGGCTAAGGAACCGCCGGACCGGTCAAGGCAGAAGAACAAAGAGAGCACGACGAATTGGGATACGAGCGTCAGAACCAGCAGAAGAGATCCCCTGTGCTCAGGTAAGTCCCCAAAAATGATTATTTCCCGCGATTTAACTCATTTTACCAATGTAGGCATATTGAATCCAAGCCAGAGTTTGTTCACAGCCTCAATATCATAGTCACCAACAGGTCTCAGAAGAATTTTTCCTGAGAATGATCATTCAGAGTCAGAGAAGACCTGTAAGCAGTTACAAAATTGTACAATGTTGTCAAAGTCAGAACAATTGGCAGTGCATCAAGCAACGGCAGCACAAGATCTTGCTCAGAAGGCAGACTTAGAGAGCCTGACAGATGACACAATTGGAGATCTGGGCATTTTTATTCCAAGAACAATTGGAGGTGCTCGCAGAGGACTTAGCAGAGCACGACAGCATCAGGGAGGTTTCACCACCACAGCCTGAATCACCAGGACCAAGCTTCAATCATCATCCTTCAGAGAGTGTGCTAGACCAATGATCGTCACCCATCAACGCCTCCTAATTGAAAAAGTACTACCAATGATCGTCAGCCACTCCCAAGCCTTGCAAAACGTTCCATCAAAGGCCATGTATCTTTATCTTTCCTATTTATTGCATCCAAGCATCACATAAATTGTGTCATGTGCAGTGTACTTTCTTTTGGTATTGTGATCATAATATGAAACATTGGCATAACCATTGCCCGATGAGGAAAATCGGAAGCTTGCTTGCTTAAGAAGAGTTTGATCCTCCTCACGTGTTACTACCTGTGTGACCTAGGAGGTAAGGGAGACAGTATTAATGGGAAAGTGGGTGAAATGTACAAATTCCTAAGGGGCCTATACCTCCAAAGGGAGACAAAATGCTAGGAGGAAAGAGAGAATGCGAGCCAATAAAAAAAGAAAACATAGACTTTGGAGCACAAAAGAAATAAGAAGATAGAAGTTGCAGATAGAAGTCGGCTCCATTGAGAGAGGCATGCAAGACGACTCTATCCCTATCACATAACTTGGAGAGGAGTTGAAGCATACACCTACCAAGCCCACATGTTCAAAGGGACTAGCCACCCCTTTTTATCAAGTAGAAAGAGCAGCCACCCTTCAGCCTAGGTGTTTATTACCTCTAAGTAGGGATAGGGTAAGTCAGCATGCCTTTGAGGGAGTAAAAGAAAAATGAATTATCGAAAAAAAGTAGGTGTAGGGCCCTAAGAGTTTGGCATGGAGCCCATTTTATCCCAAAAGCCCATTGGTTGAGTGAGAGCCACCATAAGCCCAGGGATCCAGGTAGCACCAAGTGAGTCGAGGACATTCTAGTCCCTTGTAGCAGGCAATGAAGGCTTCCTCGGTGCTGAGGGCATATCTTCTATCAATCATTCATAAATCTCGCTTCCATAAATCATCTGACATTTAGCATTGGAGAGTTCACCACTTTTGCATTGTGCATCGCTTTGCAAGGCGTTTGTCCACGTTCCGACCTAGGGGCATGCTAGCTTCTTTTTGGGTCAGAATATTGGCAAAAAAGGGATCCTCAACCAGGGGCATGTTAACTACTTTTTGGTTGGAGTTAGGTCTTTGACTAGGGGCATGCCAGCTGCCTTTCTAAGTCAAGAAGATCATGGAGACAGTACTACTCTTGGGAGCATGCAGATGAGGCTTCTCGAAAGCACTTCAGGATAAGCCTATCAGTTCACAGAAGCATAGTTGCCTGAAGCGAAAGGCATGAAAAGCGGTTTTCTAGAATCTAGCCACAGCGTATAACAAGTGCCAGTTCACTTCAACCATGGCAATATTCAACAATGAAAAGGACATGCCTTAAACCCGTAGATGTTCACGATCCTCCGCAATTGGTGCACCAACCAATGTTTGCAAGACATCATAGTAGTGTTTTGGTGTCACCATGGTTAGATACCCTAGTAGATATGATAGCTATCCCGTGGACCCTGTCATGTACAAGCGGTGCAAGTATCTTAATTTCCAAGGTCTAAAGTGCAGAATAGTTGCGAGAATTGCATTGTTGTCCTCCGCACTCCGCAGTCTACAAAAGGAAAAAGGCAAAATGCTAAGAAAAGCAAGTGCACAAGTCTTCAAGAATTCACCGGATGGGTGACTTGGAGAAAACCCCCTTATACCATGAGGCGTGCAGAATAACTCACAAAGGGTGCAACAAATCACATTTGAGCAGAAGCTTGCAAGCAACCAGCAGAATGTTAAATATCATAGCACAAGAAGTTTGCCATATCAAGCTAATATACAATAAGGCCCACAAGTTTTGAGTAAATTACAGATAGGTCCCTACTCCTTTGTAGAACTCTGCAACAAAGCCAGTTTGGATTGAAAACTTCAGCAGAGTGCTTTCAAAAGATAGTGCACATGCACCTCAGCAAGAACTCTGGTTTCTATACCTTAGAGCCGGCAACAAGCATATTTACAGTTTCACCCTTCATAGCACCATTGCAGCCAATTTCCTTCCTTGGGGACAATCCAAGGATCATCGTTTTGTTTTTTTAGGTTCACCTTCCAAGCGAACGAGATCCTTCTACCTCTTTTCTTGGATTTTCGCGGGTGCGAAATCCAACCTGTTGACTTTGACCGGGCGGTTAATGTCATTTGCCTTTCTTGGATTTTCGCGGGATCGAGATCTAGCCTATTGACTTTGACCTGGCGGTCAATGTCATTTGCCTCCCTTGGATTTTCACGAGCGCGAAATCCATCTTGTTGACTTTGACCGGGCGGTCAACGTCATTTGCCTCCCTTGGATTTTCACGGGCGCAAAATCCAGCATGTTGACTTTGACCAGGTGGTCAACGTCATTTGCCTCCCTTGGATTTTCGCGGGCGTGAAATCCTGCCTATGGCTTTGATCGGGCGGTCAACGTCATTCGCCTCTCTTGGATTTTCGGAGGCGCGAAATCCAGCCTATTGACTTTGACCAGGTGGTCAACGTCGTTTGCCTTTCTTGGATTTTCACGGGCGTGAAATCTAGTCAGTTGACTTTTACCGAGCAGTCAACGTCATTTGCCTCTCTTGGATATTCGTAGGCGCAAAATCTAGCCTATTGACTTTGACTGGGCGGTCAATGTCATTTGCCTCTCTTGGATTTTCGCGAGTGCGAAATCATTTTTCTGTGGCTTTTGACTTGGAGGTCCGAGTTGACCTTTGACTGGGCGGTCAAGGTCAGCTTCTTCTAGATTTTTGCGGGCGTGAAATCCTTCTCCTTGGCTTTTCACTGGGAGGTCAAAGTCGACCTTTGACCGGGCGGTCGAGGTCATTCTTCTCCTGTTCTGCATTCTCGCTGGCGCGAGATCCTTTTCTTTGACTTTTGGCTGGGCAGTCAAAGTCGACCTCGGCCGGGCGGTCGAGGTCTTTATCCTTTTTCTTGGATTTTCACGAAATCTAGCTGTTTGACCTTTTGACCGGGCGGTCAAGGTCCTCTTCCATCCTTTTTTCTTTTGGGTTTTCGCGAGTGCGAAATCCCTTTGTTTGCCCTCGGTCCATGCGGATAGGGCCTACTGTTCTTCTTGACAAACAATTTGTTTGTCATGCCCCTTTTCTTTTGGGCTGGTATCCCCAACTACTTGGTTGACAACCGTCATACTGTCTGGCGATCGGGTTGACAAGGCTTGATTAACTTGTCATATCCCGCCTCCTCAGGTTGGTACCCTCAATAATCCGGTTGATGAGTCCGACAACTTATCATTTTCCTGCCAATGGTTCCATTTGTGTGCGGGATTTCTTTTATCTTTGCCATTATTTCTGCACTAGCATCAGCATTGCATCGCCTTGCAAGCATCCATTCTTGCGTCAAGTATCAGTTTTGCATCGGCTTTCAAGATCGGCTCTTGCATTTGTTTTTTTTGCATTGGCATCACATTTCCGGTATTTAGATCAGCAGTTGCACGCATTTTGCATTTGCATTTGCATTTAGCAACAAGTCATGACTTTCGGCATCTGTCGGATAAGTGACTTACTGCCTACAGCAAACACCATCCTTTTGTAACCTCAAAATGAGGGTATCTTGTCAACCCTGAGCATCGTTCTTGGTTCCTTCCGTCTCTCGACCTTGCTGAGGGAGGGGCATCTGTAGACACCCCGATTTCGAGGTGGCTTATAGATAAACTTCCAAGTTGTTGCTTTGGATGTGTCAAGCTCGACCACTTTTGAATCCCATCAGCTAAACCAACCACAAACCTATAGCAGGCCCACAGCCCAACTAGAAATTCAGACAGGTAGGGGAGAGCACTAAGTTAGAGCACCAATATTGAGCACCTAGCTAGAGCACCAAGCAGGAGCACAGAATTGGAGCACCTAGCTGGAGCACCAGGCTGACGCACCTACCTAGCGCACAACCACTTCTCAGGCTGTTGGTTTTCCACCTCCCATGTCTGTAACCTTCACCAGCGAATATGCCATGGAATCTACGCCAGGCTCTTCGTTTACGAGGCTGCCTGCATTCCATGGGAGTTACCTTTGCAAAATCCTATATAATGACCCCCATAGGCAGCCATTTGAGAGAACTTGAGCAAGCTAGCTACTGATTTCAGCAACCCATTCTCGTTTTCTTAAGCATACACTTGCATTCTAAAGCATCCCCAGCCCTTTCAAAGCAACAAGGATCGTATTATCTTGGGTTTTCTAATAAGGAATACTTGGGAAAAGGTAGGATCCTCTCTTTTCTTTTACTTTTAATCTTAGTTCTTGAACTGAATAAAACATGCCATGAACTCCATAGATAATCTGTTTTCTTGCTGTTTACATGAGAACTTTATGATGAGATGATTGCTCAATGTGTAGAATACCTTATGTGTAAAATCTGTATGAAAAAAATTGCATTATAACATTTCTGTAAATTTGCCTTTCATCTCTGTTTCTTTTACATAGAAAACCATGATTCTTGCAATCATATGCTAGGAGGTTAACAGTCAATATACCTTCTTTGTGTTTACCATTTGCATAATATTATTGATCTCATTCACTCGTGCATATTCTTAAGAATCCTATGCAAGTATACAACCATTAACCCATGATTTAGCATGATTTGAAACTAAATGATAAAAGACTTTCATTCGATTGTGTCTCATCATGTTTCAATTTTTTATCATCTGCATAGCTGATCTAATTAAAGAAGAATCATTGATCTCTGAAATCTGGACCAGATTCTGAGTCAGACTGTAGTTTAATTCAGGTTTTCTAGGGAGCACCATTCTGGCGCACCAAAGTGGCATACCAGAGTGGCGCACCTAACCAGAGCACCATTTTGGTGCACCAGTCTGGTCAGAGAGTAAATCACCCTGTTTGCACCCCACTTTGCATGGTTTCTCGGATGATTTTGACTCTGATTTTCCTGGTGTTGATTCTATGATATTACATGTCTTTGCATGCATGATTTCAACCCAAGATGACATTGTTTTCAAGACTTTTGCACTTTGCATATTTAGCTCATCGTTGAAATCTGGTAGGTTGATTGCCCCATGGACTCCTATATGGAGATTCTTATGCATCAGCCCATGATCCATGTAGCATGGTTGAATCATGTTGCTTTTGTTTAGCATGAAAAGGGTGTGATCTTGTGTGAGGCTTGCAGCCCTTGAGCACAAGATCCATGTTATCTTTTCATGTTTGGATTTTCCTAGATATTTAAATTGCATTTCTTGAGTTTACAAGGACTTTGCAATGCATAACATTCTGGAACCCATTATATTACATGACATTGCACTACATGGCTTTCTGGTGTTTTCCTTGGCACATCTTCCTGGCCCCACTAGAGCACCTAGGTGGCGCACTAGACTCGAGCACTAGTCCGGTGCACCAAACAGGCACATCAGCCTGTTTTTCAGTAGCATACAGTAGCTTTTCGCATGATTTTTAGCATGTTTTCCTATTTTGATTTGCTTCTGGTTTTCTTCCTTGATATATCAGGAAAACCCAATTCTGTTTTTAGCCCTTTACATGCATGATAGATCATATTTTGCATATAGTAAAGTAAGGATGAAAATCACTCGAAGTTCTTAGATCTTTGATCTTATTTATGCAATATCCTTGCATCAATGCTTGACCCGTGATACGAGTGATCCTTTTGAGCATTAGGACACGCCCTACATCCCATGCACCCCTATTTTAGCATAAGACACCACTCACACCTAGCACGGCATGGCATATCGCCCTCGGGCGTACAGAAAAGGCTGAAAAGCCGACATTTCATATAAGTAAACAAGAAATTTATAGAAAGATCGATTTTTCGGGCGTACGAGGGTGCCTAATACCTTCCTCGTACGTAACAGGGATACTTGCCCATTTCTTGGTTTAAGACCTTCTTTTTCATTGGCTTTATCACACGATTTGAATGTTTTAAGCAGTTTTCCTCGTCTTCCGTTTTTAAATAGACTAGGTGGCGACTCCTGCATTTTATCATTATTTTTATTATTTTTTCCATGACTTTGTCGATCCTCGCGCATTTGGCCTTTCATGCCAAGCCCGAGGTTGTCGCCGGCATGGTTACATATGGTCCGCAAGATTGGATTACCTAATGTTAATTTGGCCCCTCTGGATTATTGTCGTGAGGTTGGAATTCAAGTGTCTCGCCATCTTTCATGTCATCACCCTCTTCTTCATAAGCAATGAGCTTTGACAGGATTTCTTCATTGAAGGTTGGATTTGGGACGTCGAAGGAGAGAATGTACTATGATTTCTGTGCCTAATGGTTCCTTATTGTGGTCACACTGACTTTGATAAATGTCCTTTGGCTCTTGGACCGTGAGGTTTACTGACTGATCGGGTTGATTTGTTGCTTCGGCCTCTGGTGCTTTTTGATGTACGAAGGAGTGATACTGGCTGGCGGCTGTACTGCTGCTGGCTGATGGGAATGATGTTGCTCGACTTTCCTTTTGAGCTTTACTCAAGGTCCTTTCCTTTGACCAACAACTGCTCTTGAGGCGGTAGTTCTAGGTCATTGACTTGCTTATTGACTGAATTGCTCTGCCTCTAGCTTATCCAGACTGTGTGACCGGTGTAATTGTTGTCCAAGGCTTGGTGGGACTGCACTTATGACTCTGTTGGTACGACAACTTGTAGGGCTACCCCTGCGAGGATCGCTGTTGGAGCGGTAACTGATGTTGTTGAAGTGACAGTCGGCGACTGAGGCTATGATTGCACCATTTGACATTGACTCTTTTCAGCAATAGCTTGACTCTGATTGGGGTCAAGTATCCCTGCATTGACAAAGTTGGTGAGGTTTGATGGAATAAAAATCTGATTGTACCTCCTGGTGCACGACTATTCGTCTTGGTGCGGCTGCCACACGTATCTTGATCCCTCGAACTCTCACTTTTCTTCGGCCTGGATGGGCTCGGAGATTCCTCGGTCGTGTCGCTCGAGTGGTGCTCCTTTCTTGTATCCCCATTTGCGACATACGTTTTCGATCATCCGAAGGGGATTGCCACGAATGGTCAAGTGACTGACATGCGTGAGGGTCGAAATGAAATTGACAAGCTTGAAACGGTTGACCCACAACACATCGGATGGCTTGGGACGGTTTGGAGGGAGACAGTAGAGATCAACTCAATATTTTCTTGGTCAAGATCTTCCATTGTAACAACAACTATGTCATTGCCGCAGCGAAGCTTAACCATGCGGTGGAGGGTCGAGAGGATCGCCTGATGCTTGTGCGACCAAAGGTGCGCGAGCAGAAGATTGAAAGAGGGCTCCAAATCCACAATATAGAATTCGACGTCGAGGACTACAAGCCCTAAGATGAGAGGAGTAACCAGCACCCCTAGTGCGTCGTGATGCGTGTTATCAAAAGTCGACATTCCCTTTGTAGCTGGTTTGATATCCTCGGCTTTGAATCCGATTTTGTTTGCTATGTGCAAATGGCAGACATTAAAGTTTGCGCCATTATCCACCAGAGTGAGGGGAATACAGAAGCTTTGATATTGTGTCGTAATGAATAGGGACTGGTTATGATTAACACTTGTGAGGGTGACTCCTCGTTGAAAAAAAGAAACGACACAAGGCTCTACAATCATGCCCACCATATTCTCAAGAGCGGACGGTTCTATGATGGGGGAGACTCGAGCAGCCTGAAAGACCCTTAGAAAGGTCTCTCGATGTTCTGTAGAAGTATGGATGAGATCCCAAATAGAGATGTCAGCCTTGACCTTCTTCAGTTGAGATGTGATGTCGGTAGAGGGCTGCTCTTGCCTGGTTGAAGACGCAGGGACTAAACAAGAGACCGTCCTAAAAAATTGAGGGGCTGGCTAGACAGGATATTAGATTGGAAACTGAGCAAGAGGCTGGATAAGATACGAGACAAGACGCTAGAATAGAGACTAGACAAGATACTGGAAAAGATGTTGAATAGGAGATTGGACAGATTTCTAGGAAAGAGGTTGGACAATGGATTGGACAGGATTTTGGACAATAGATGAGACAAGAATCTAGGTAAGAGGTTGGACCAGAGATTGGATAAGATTCTGGACAAGAGATTGGACAAGATTCTAGGTAAGAGGTTGGACAAGAGATAAGTGGGCCAATGGGTGACCCAGAATGTACGGTCAGTGGTACAGTGGTACGCTTTGCCCTTGCGGTCAGCCATATCATGTGGACCGCTGACTCGGGACCGGCATGAATCAGATGATAAAATGAGTAGGGGAGGGCTTACCCCTAGTGTGAATTAGGTCAGAGGGGTCTACTACAAATGTCGTAGACCCAAAGGTGGAGATGAAATGGACTCCTGAGGTCCCAGCGCCTGCTGAGTTGTTGTAACATCTGTGCTTGCTTTTCAATTTAATATAAACCATGGAATTTCTTGTAATTATTTGTATGTGGTTTATTAATGGCAAATCCAGATTGTGTTTGTTGGCTGTGGTCTCTCCCTGTGTTTTGTGCCCCTGGTTTCTCCTTTGTGGTGTGTCTTCTTTGGCTTGTGGGTCTATTATGTAACTGGGACCTGTGTTTGGGGTAAAACCCACTTGGTCTTGAGGGTGGACCTGGTCAAAAAAGACCAACCCCATGTGCCTTATGCCTCTTCTTTCTCGTGACCACACCAGTGACCTGAGTTCCCCTACACGCGAGGCTTGGCGAGAGGGTTGCCTGTCCCGTCCCATCGGCAGTAGGGAGGCGGGCAGGAAGTCGGCGGAACCCGCGGGGATGGCATGTGGTAGTGGCTTTAAAGGGAAATGTGCGGCATGGGGGTGGAGCGGAGAAAACAGAGAGAGGGCGAGAGGGAGTGTAGAGGCTGGGGAGGAGTTGCACGCTGGAGGAGATCGTGCGAGTGCAGGGGGGCTGAGGCTGGTGCCGTGTACCGCCAGAGCTTGAGGGCATGCGATGCTCGTCGAAGCCAGGTACACATCCGCCTTCCGTTTCCCTCTGTCTATTGAGGTCTGTTAGGGTTAATGGATAAATCAATGGGTAATGCTGTTAAAATCATGCAAAAATAGGAAAATGTGTTGAATTGTGAGGAATGATGCATTTATGTTGACATCATGTTGATCCATGTATATTTTGTTGGAATTCTTGATGCATGCTACAGTGACATCGAATGGGCCTTATGGCTTTGTGATTTTCTTTAGAACAACATGCTTAATGATTTTATGATCGGTTTGAGGGGTTTTGAAGTAGACTTGGAGGTCTACATCCCATGTTTATCTTGTAATTTTTGTGGTGTTTTAGAGGGGTCCGCTACTTACTCCCACTTTGGGGAGAAGTGACGATGGAGGTTAGGGAGGTTTTCTTCAACTGGAGAAAATGGTATGCCGAACTAGGTTCGGTATGTCGAAATGAACTCAGGTGGTTCCCTGGACCACTGATACGGACGATTGGGGGAATTCAGTAGACGGAATCAAGGTGTTTCGGACGATCGGATGATTTTGGTCGACCGTTCTGGCAAGGGACTGATAAACTGATAGGGATTCGGTATACCGAAATATTTTGGTCGACCGAATCAGGGATTTTCGGCGGACCGAGACCCTATTCAGTATGGTGAATCAGGACCTAGGGCAATATTGAAAAATGCTAAGAAAATGTTGATAAATATGAATAAATACATGATAACTGTATAAGATGCATGGAAATGACTTGTGGAACATTGCATGTGAGTATGTTGATTTTTAATTTCCATGAGATATTGAAACATGGCTTATGTGTATGAATGTGGACCCATGTGAGGGGTGATTGCATGGTATAATGACCATGAATGAATGTGTGGGCTTAAAAACCACAGGTGATAATATGATGCATAACACGTGTGATTTACTAAGAGTTTTATGAATGGAAAATGGTTTTGACAAATGTTTTGAAAAGAGAAATTGCATATGGTTTTAAAGAGATTAATGGAAATTGTAGGAACCACAATAAAACCAGGACTTACTGACGAGGTAGTGAGACCTCTAGAGATGTCGGGGACGTGTCCTTGGTTGTGGTTGCCGAGTTTGCGGTCCGAGGTAGGAGCCTCGAGACTATGGTGGTACTGTAGGACCTGGGGTACGGGAGACCCGGACTACCCTCAGTGCCGATGCTGGACGGGTCTGGGGTTAGAGTCCCCAGGTGCTCGGGCACCAGGGCGTCCCGAGGACGCACTCCGTGCTTGTACCAGTGACGGTACATTTTGAGGCTGTGGCTGGGACGGTTGAACTCCAGCATGGGGTGGTTCACCGCGGCACTGTAGTGTGGGTGTGGTGGCATGGAATCCTGACCAACTACTTGTGGCCAAGTCGATCGCTTGTGGCCAGGGTGATGCGACCAGTTCTGGAATGGAAAAGTGTGGATTTGTGTGTTGGACTAGTTCCTAGCCCAGATTTGTGATAAATTGTGCTAATGGTTTTAAATGATGTTTTGGGCTAGGAAACTAGATGAAATGATTTGCTTCTCCTATGTTGAGTGTAAAGGTTTATCAACGAGTATGAGGTTTTGAAGGAAAAGAAAAGAAAGTTTGAAATGGCATTGTTTTCAAAGTCTTCCTAATCGAATGCGTGGTTTTGGTGATGGTAGTTTTTTTTTGGCAATTGTTTCCGCAGGTTTTATCACTGTTTTAGGGCACGTACTGGGTGACATTCCAGTCACTCACGCGTGTTTTCCTTGTCCCTTTTTGTTTTAGGTGCTCAGGAGTAGGAGCAGTCTAGTCTGGTGCATCTTTTCGAGCTACTTTTGCCGCACACAGGTCTGGGTTGTTACAGTTGTCATGCGCAGGCATGGGCTGGTTGACAATGTTGGTTTGAGTCGTTGGTGCTTGTGCCTGTGCAGGTGGTGGTGCATGTGCAGTGTGTGCCTCCTGAGTGTCGATGATGATGACCTTGCAGTCAATCAAGTCCTGAATGGAGTTCCGAAGAGCCATGCAATTATTTGTCGAATGACCCGCACAACGGTGGAAATTGCAGTATAGACTCATGTTATACCACCCCAGAAAAGGATGTAGTGGGGGATGGATCTCCGGGAGCTTCAGGAGTGACACCACCTTAAGGATGATGGCGCTCAACGGCTCAACAAGTGGTGTATATTGTCATGGAGCACGCAGAGGCCTTCTTTGCCCTTGGTGGGATCCTTGCCGGACCGCTGCCTCGGGATACACCGGCTGGGCGGTGGTAGTGATCTATGGTGTGTGCGGTGCACTAGTCGTAGGTGCATAAACTAACTGACTCGAGTCTGGTTGGTTCACCACATTGACGGGCGGGGCGGTTGACCCTACGTAAGCGACGACGGGCTTAGGAGGATCCCGCCTCTTAGGGTAACTGGTGCCAGCACTGTTGCGAGTGCTGTTGCTTGCCTAGTGATCCGAAGATGAGGCATGTTTGGCAAAACCGGCGAGCGCAGGGAAGCTACCACTGCAGAGGGAGTTCTCTATGCACATGCCTGCCTGAATCAGAGATGGGAAGGTGGTGACAGGTTGAATGCTCAATAGAGCCCCAACATCAGGCTGCGCTCCTCAGATAATGATTTCAGTAGACTCCTCATCGGAGGGCCTATCCTTTACTTGTGATGCAAGGGCACGCCAGCGGTTGACATACTCCCCGAATTGTTCATTGGGCTTCTGTTTTGTGGCAACAATGTCCTCCCTCTTTGGGACCAAGTGGAGATTAAAGGCATAATGGTCCATGAACGCTTGCGAGAGGTCGTTCCAAGTCTTGATTGAGCTGCTGCCGATGAGGATGATGCAGCAGGGGGAAGGGCAGCATATGCTGTGTGGGTCACACCTAAGTGTTCCTCTGGATCCACCATCATGCCACCTGGTGCTGCGGCATGATGGCTAGCATATCCGTGCAAGAGTGCTGGGTGTGATTGTGGAGGTGAAGGTGTCTGGACCAGATGGTGTGTAGAAGGAGTATGAACAAAAAATTGTGTGGTAGTGGGTGCTGAGTGTGGGAGTAACAGCTGCTGCAGTAGTATGGCACTAGGCTGCAAGCTTTGAGGATGCTGCACTCCTGCCAACCCGAGGGGTTGACCACCAGATGACAGAGTTGAATGTTGTGCAGGGATGTGGTGTGTCTAAGCTTGTGGTGTGACACCTAATGTGGGTGCAGTGAGGAGCTGGGGTGAGGGCTGAGGTGGTGGTGCCGATGCCTGGAACACCGGAGCAGGCTGCCAGGGAGCCTCAAGAATGTTCGGATCTATGGTGGACTGAATGGCAAAGGCCATGCCCTCGATCTTTTGAGCGAGAGCCAGCAGATATTCTGCCTGTGCGACAAGGGACCCCTCGGGGATAGAAATGGATGGCACAGTCAGAGGTTCAAAAGTCACAGATGGGACAGAAGTAGGTTGCCCTAGAGGCAAGGAATCTGCAAGGAGTGTTGCCAAAGCGGGCTGTGTACCAAAAGAGAAGGAAGCCTAAGAGAGCGGGGCCATTAGTGGTACATCTAGAACCCGAGCTGGGGTCACTGAGATGGACTCATTGCCTGGCCCTAGATTGGCTGGGGTCAGTGGATGTCCTACAGGATGGGGGACAGAACCTCTGTGATGCACGAAGGGGACAGAGGGAATGGCTGAAGACACAACAAGGGTAAGAGGGACCACAAAGGAAGTGGCCTCTAGAGTGACAGTGGCAGAAAGAGACTCACTAGTGCGCTGGGCCATAGCTGACAAGGAATGGGTGAGAACCGGGCTACGACAGTAAACAAGGGGATGAATCCTAGGACGAACTATTGTCAATGTGACGGATAATTCAGGAAAAGATGATCGGCAATGAGGTGTCGCAATCAGGGGAGCTAAGGCAAGAATGCTCGAGCAGTGGCTAAGGAACTCACGCTCCACTACCTGGAAAAAAGAAAACTGGCTGGGGTTAGAACCAGCAACAAAATGCAATTTGTTATGGTGGCGTGAATGGCATTCATGCACATGGATGCAACTAACATGCTCTCTCTCACCAGCTAAGTGTTTCCTAGAAAGTCATCTACTCCGGGATCACACATGGGTAAATAGGTTTTTGACTTAGGCTAGAAAGTAAAGGTCCTCGTTCTAAATCCTGACCAAAGTGCAGGCAGTGAACGAGTGGTGCATTGGTGGCCTCGTCTCCTGCAGTAGCATGGAGCTGTACCCTCTACTAACACCGACACGACCCCAGACAAGGGGGGACAAACTAGCAACACGTCCTACGCCAAAGCTATAGAACGGATCACTAGAATTGCCCTTCGTGGACTGTAGGTGGACTCAG
>JAMKQA010017024.1:0-12253 GCA_024699735.1 Posidonia australis
ATGGTTTTGTTAATTGTTTTGAAAAGACAATTGCATATGATTTTAAAGAGATGAAAGGATTTAGTAGGAACCACAAGGGAACCAGGACTTGCCGACGAGGTAGTGAGACCTCAAGATAGGTCGGGGACGTGTCCTTGGTGAGTGTGGTTGCCGAGTTTGCGGTCTGGGGTAGGAGCCTCGAGACTGTGGTGGTACTGTAGGACCTAGGGTATGAGAGACCCGAACTACCCTCAGTGCCGGTGCTGTACGGGGCTGGGGTTAGAGTCCCTAGTTGCTCGGGCACCAAGGCGTCCCTAGGACGTACTCCGTGCTTGTACCAGTGTGGGTACATTTTGAGGCTGCGGCCGGGGCAGTTGAACTCCAGTACGCGGTGGATCACTGCGGCACTGTAGTGTGGTGTGGTGACATGGAATCCTCACCAGCTGCTTGAGGCCAGGTCGATCGCCTGTGGCCAGGGTGATGCGACCAGTATTGAAATGGAAAGTGTGGATTTGTGTGTGTGAACTAGTTTCTAGCCCGGTTTGTGGCAAATTGTGCCTATGGTTTTTTTAAATGATGTTTTGGGCTAGGGAACTAGATGTAATGATTTGTTTCTCCAGTGTTGAGAATAAAGGTTTATGAAGAAGCATAAGGTTTTGAAAGAAAAGAAAAGATAGTTTGAAATACCATTGTTTTCCATGTTTTCTGATTAAACATGTGGTTTTGGAAATGATTTGTCGTTAAGCAATGGTTTTCTTTGGCTTTTAGCGCTGTTTTTGGGGTGCGTACTGGGTGACATTCTTGTCACTCACGCGTGTGTTTTCTTGTCCCCTTGTTTCAGGTTCTAAGGTGTTGGAGCAGTTCTAGCCTGGTGCATCTTTTCGAGCCACGTTTGCCACACATAGGTCTGGGTGATTAGCATAGTTTACTTTATTTAGCAATTTAATCCTTTTAGCTGTATTTGGGTTGTTCTTGTACTGTTGTGTAGCATTGGGGTGTTACAAGCAATAAATTTGAAAATAGGATATTTTGAGCTCATCGCCCATGGAGTAGGTGACACATCTGAATGTGTCACCACATGGACAAGCGACAGCCAAGGATATTTTATTTTCCAGCATGAAAAAATAAACAAAAATATCTCTTTGGGCCTAGTCACCGCTCATAGTGGCATTGAGTTCTAAATATCTCCACATTTAAAATAAAAATCTAAAACTGATTCAACAAATATCTAGCAATTGTAAACAACTCGTCATGATATTTGCAAACTTTCTCGAAATCGCTAAAATATTCTAGAAGATATTTGAATTCGAAATCAAATCCTAAATCCAAATTCAAAATCAAATTCAAATTTGAAAGATAAAATCCCCAATAATTACGAGAATTTTGTTAAATATATCTATAACAAATTCCAATCTCATAACTAAATATATATTTGGAAATTAAGCACATGTTAAAATTATCTTTTTAAATTATTGAAAATTCTAGCACTTAAAAAGTGATAATTAACATCATATCTCGTTTTTGAACATGATAAAAATATATGATATTAAAATCGACGTCATCCATTATTCTAGAAATTTCTAGAATTATTTGGCACTAATAAAGATTTATATGATATTCCATAAATATATAAGTACTTAGAAAATCCTAGAAATTAGAATAATCATGGAAAAATCATGATAATATTTATAAATATCGCATATATTATATTAAAGTCCAAGATGACAAATTATTTAGAAAGAGAAGTCCAGGATGTCCGGTGCCTGCTGATGTGGCACCAAAATCCCTCATCACCTATTTAATTGGTTACATGATTTGTCGCCTATACACGTGGCGGCAAGGATTGTTGCTTGTCTCATAGACATTATCCTGGTCTTTTGTATTTTAGCTTCTGTATTTTATGTTAGATCCACAGAGATTCCTTAGAAGTCTGGAAAATACTCAGCAATTGCATGAAATCATAAAAACATCTTTTTTAAGCTTAAAGTACTCAAATCTGCCACTAATATGAGTAAGATGAGAGCGTTAGCTCTGCCATAGCTCACGACTCACACTAAAACGTTCAAAGGACTTAAACCTATCACCAACCTGAGTGGGTTAGCTCTGCCACAATTAACAACCTTGAACAAAGTAAAATCAAGAATGTTTTTAAAGAAAACATGAGATATCTGGAAGATAGAGCAGAAGATCCCTAGCCTCGTGATCTCTAGCACCTCACAAGTTCCTATCCTAGATGAACTCTTGGAAATGCGAAATTGGGATATCTACAGATGCCCCTCTTTGGAGGTGATCTTGGGACAAGATTGACTCCAAGGTAAGAACGATATCTCCATTGAGCATTTCGTAGAAAGGAGAGCTTGCTCTCAAATGGTCCACGTTTGGACCATCAGAAGAAGAATAAAAAGGGGAAACAAACTTGATTTCAAGAGCAGGTCACACAGTTGAGTGGTTCATTTAACATTATCGCCATATTGAAGGCTTAGTCGTGGAGTGGTCTAGCTAGTTTTGGAGCTATGTGTCATATCCAGATGTCAAGACCATGTCAACCATAAAGAGATGTGACTTCAACAGGGCAGAAACTAAGGATGGTCATGGAGTGTAACCCTAGCGCCAACCAAGAATGAAAAGGGAATGATTGTGGGGCAAGTACCCTAGTATCGATCGAAAACATAAGGGATTTGTGGCTTCTCGTTTGAGAGCTTACTCGGATTGGAATAGCAAAAGGATAGGTGGGACTTAACTGGTTTTGGGAGGATCACAGTTGAAGGGTTTCTAACTCTCTTGAAGAACAATGCTTCGTCCGTGCTCCACTCCCTATGCATGATACCTAAATGCATGGATGTATGATTCAAGCACACAAATGCAAATGCAAGGTCAACATACGTTATTCAATGAACAGTCCATGTGATTGGTTAGGCCGGTAGGGTACAGGTAGTCCCTAGTCATATAGACATATGTAGGATACATGAATGCAATTTGTTGTGGTCAAGTTTTTCCGTCCTCGACTGTGACCATTACTCTCAGGAAAGGACCGTCGTCCTACAACTTGATTTGGTAAGTAAAGGAGTTCTATGAATAAAGAACTGGGTGACGGAGTGAACCCTTGCTTTGCCAAACCGGAGTTTTGCCTCTTGGTCAAGGATGTGTCCGTGTACACAGTCGAGACTCCAAAGGCAAAAGCCCATTGCCTAATGTAATGCGTGGTTGAGACTTTAATGCACACGACGGGACTTGATGCAGCCTTGCGGTGGGACATACGTGATGCATACGGTGGGACTTGATGTAGCCTCATGGTGCGACGTAATGTACTAACACCCAATGGTACCTGTGCACTCAATAACATGTTAGTAATCAAAGGATATACCTTTCCCTTCACCATAAGAGTAGGCTAGGAAAGATACTACAATGCTATCCTTTACTCTGCCATGCTTAAGATTAGGTGGAGGGGGTTAATCTTGGCCTCAAATGAGATGGAAAATCGGAGCCTAGTCGACGTTGATTGTGAGTCATCCATCGATGCTCTAATATCATCGCGGGGCAATATATTTGTGGAGAAAAATGCACCCAAGCCGTGAAGGCATGCTTGGGTAGGATGCCTAACTCCAGAACCTAGTGGGACAATTATTGCATCACCGATCAGACCAACTCCAGTTTCCTTACTCACTAGATTTCACTTGTAGGTAAGGTGGACGACACTACTTATTGTTTTTAGGTTTATTATTGTTATTATTATTTTGGGATTTTTGGATTTTTCTTTTTCTTTTCTTTTTTTGGATTTTCTTGATTTTTATTTTTGGATTTTTAGATTTTCTGACGTTTTTTTTTATTGACCGATGGTGCATGGTCACAACCTCCCCCTCAAGCATCTAGCATTACAACCTTGAGTTATCCAAGGTGAGAGAGTGGTCCCTTCGATCATGCCTTGACCCTTTAAAAACTCAAGACTTCGTGCTAGCCTTAGTTGATTGTTACCTCCCTTATTTACTCAGTCCTTGGGCTTCTAAGGTTTTCTACCTCTTGCCTATGGGTGGAAGAGTTGGGAGAGACTCGAGGTTTAGCAGACTCTCGATGTCGATTATAGCTCTAGTGCCGCCTACCGATGATTGATTCTAATGCGCTTGTAGCTTTCCCAAGGGTTTTTTGGCTTTTCTTCTCTTTTCTTTTCTTTTTTTTTCTTTTCTTTTGGGGCCCACATCTCTTGTTATTTTTTGATAAGTGCCTACCCATCACTGCCTTCTCGGACTTATGCTATGACAGCACACCTACTCATCTGTTTTCTCACCTCATTTTGAGTATCAACCCATCATTGCCTTCTCGGACTTATGCTATGATGGTGTTGTAGACACCTCGATTTTACAGTCACTTGGTAGCAGACTCCTCTAGATGATGCTCTGGTTGCGACCACCTAAACCCTAGCTAAACCCTCAAGCCCAGTCAGTCCAACACCAGTCCACTCTAACCTAATCAAAGCATGAAACAATAATTAAGAATTAAAACCAAAAAAAATTCATTTAAAATACTTAAAATCCAAATTAAACAAACAAAAACCCTAATTAATTAAAATCAACTCTAAAACACTTGAAATCCAGATTAAATAAACTGTCAAAATCATATAAAATCCATAACAACAATTTAAAATCCAATAAGTCAAGTGGAAACCCTAATTAAAGTCAAAATTAAATGAAACCCATTTAAAATCCAAGTAATAAAGTGAAAACCCAAATTAATCAAATAAAAACCCTAACTAAGACACAAAAACCCTAATTAAAATCCAAAAAACCAAAATCAAAACCCAAAACCCTAATTAAAAACAAAATCCTAATTAATTAAATCCAAAAACCATAAATCAAAACCCAAAACCTTAATGAAAAACAAAATCCTAATTAATTAAATCCAAAACCATAATTGAAACACAAAAACCCTAATTAAAATCCAAAAAACCAAATTAAATTCAAAATCTTAATTAAAATCCAAAACCCTAAAATTAAAATAATTAAAACCTTAAAAACCTAAAATAGTTAAAACCTAATTAATTAAACCCTAAGTCACAAAATCAAAAATTAAATTAAAATCACAAAACCCAAGTTAAAAAACTAAAAGCAAAATCCTAAAATTCATGAAAATCCCAAAACAAAAATAAAAGAAAAACCTAAAATAATTAAAATCCTAATTTAAAACCAATTAATTAAACCTTAATCATAAATTTAATTAAAATCATAAAACACAATTAAAAACCTAAAAGCAAAACCCTAAAATCCATTTAAAACCCTTAAAAACAAAACCCTAAAACAAAAATCAAAAAAACCAAAAAAAATCAAAACCCTAGGCCCAATCGCCAGCCCAATAGCCTATTTAATTCTTAAACCACAAGCCTTATAAACCAGAAAAATAATTCCGGTGAGCCTTCACCGCCTACGACCCCCGCATTTTCCGACGACTTCTCCGACACTATCTCCAGCATGTGATCCTTGATCCTTGTAATCTCCGAGCCTTCCTTTTCCATTGTGCCCTCGATCCTATGGTGCCCAGTCCATCCAGGAGGAGGATCGACGGTAGGAGGGGGGCTTCACCAGAGCTTAAGACCCCAGCGTCGACAGAATCATGGGAAGCTTCTACCATCTGCTCCCAACTTTCTCCCAGCGTGCTTGAATCGAGCCTAGAAACCAGCATTCCTCGACGCATCCAAACAACCCCCTTCGACCTTTTCCTTGGCCTAGAAACTCCCCTTAGCAGCAGCCAGAGCGTCTCTGGAGCACCACTAGGGAGCCACATCTTCCGATCAGGTAACCCCCTTGTCTCATTCTTTTGTTTCTTCTTTTACGTTAGGCCCCTAGTTCCCGTAGGCTTCCTAGGTGACGTTTCGGTGAGGAAACACCCCCTGTCTGCCGTCACTTCAGTCGTCGATGGTGGATTCGCCACCGTCGGCGAAGCCAGTGGCTTCCTAGCTTCGGGGAGAGATCCCTGAGACCTCTCCTCTCTCCTCCTCTCCTTTTCTCCTCCTCCCTGGACTCCCTTCGCTGTAGAGGAGCCTCCCAGAGTTCACGACCAACGCTGTCATCAATCCTGCCACCGCCGATCGTCGACCTTCGTCGCAGAGTCAACCATGGAGTTCTGGACGTCCACGCTCTGGGCCACCGCTCTGGAGGACTCACCACATGACCACGAACTCCGGAGGGTCTCCATCTTGCCATCTGGATCGCCGTAGCACCCCGACGACCTCCGTCATGCCTATCGCTGAAGCCAGGGGTGGGTGGAATGCCTCGAACCTCTCTGGACTTCACCGACACTCCCAAAAGCCTCGCAGTGATTCCCCGATACTCCTCCGATCGTCGCCGCGTCACTCCAGCAACTAGGTCATCGCCAACCACCTCGTTGTCGCCTTCCCCAGCACCAACAGAGCACCTCGTCGAAGCGCAAGGTGGGGGGAGCATCCCAGGCTTCCCCAGCCTTGCCCAACCTGCTCGAGACCATTACTGTTCCTCGCTCAACCTCCGGGATCACCGTTCACCTCCCTTTGCCGCTTCACTGCCGCTGGATCATCACCAGAGTATTTGCCGGAGGGGGAACGCTAGTGATTCTTCAGTGATCTTAGAAAGAGATTCATTTGGGCCTAGGCCCTTTAGTTCTAGGTTTTTACTTTTAGGTCCTTGGCTTATTTAATTTAGGTCTTGTGTTTTTATATTTTAGTCCCTGTAGTTTAAAAAAACTTCAATTCTTTTATTATCTCTGTAAGTTTTGCATATGCCCCCTGCATATTTTGTTTTTTAATTCCTAATACATTCATGCATGTTTTATCACGCTCAGGTCCCTGTTTTCATATTTTCTTTACATTTAAGTCCTGAGCTTTTGCATTAAGCCCCCAGAACTTTTTAAAATGAGTTTTCTTTGTGAATTTTACATCTTGAACCCTAATAAACTCCATAATTACACTGATAAACATAAAAGCCCAATTTTTATCACAATCAGGTCTAGAAAGTTTGCATATAAGTCCTTGGATACACATCAAACAATTCCTGAGCACATATAATTTGCATCTAAACCCCTAGATTAGTTTTAAATCCATTATTTATGGTTTTAAATGTTTTCTTGCATATTTTGGATGTTTTTCACTCATTGCATTTCACATTTTGCATTTAATCCTAGATTCCATTTAAAAATCATGTTTTGACTGTGAATTGATCTTTAGTCTCACATTTTAATGACATTAGCACTTATGTGTGAATTTTGCACTTTAGACCCTAAGTTTTCTGAAAATTATTCAAGTGCAATTTTCACATACCTCAGTGCCACATTGTCATTTGATCCATTATCTGCATATTGGAGTTAGATTCATGAATATATTCTTCATTCAGATCCTCACTCTTTTTGTGAATTTTGCATTTTAGTCCTTGTGTTTGTCATTTATTGTGTTTACATCGTTTTATTGTTCCTCCTCTCCATGTTTTCTTGCAAATGACATTTTCTGGACATTTTGCACACATTTTGGCATGTCTTAGATCATGCATCATCCCCATGCATGCATTTATCACAACTAGCCATGGAAATGACTAAATTGCCCCTGTGCCATCAATTCATGCACCTACATGTTAGTCTTCGCACTCAGTCTTTCATAATCTTTGTCTAAATCATCCCTTAGCTTTTTTTACACATTTAGGCAATTATCCATGCATTTCATATTATTTTTCATCACATTTGCGCATCAATCCCTCCTTTTTAAGTGAGTTTGCATCTCATGTGTTTCTCTCTTCAATTTTTCCCCACTTTGTTTTCAGAGTCTCTCGCCCTACATTCAATTTGATTCTCTTTGATCCTACATTTCAGATTTTTGATTTGATTTGGGATTTCATCACCCGACGGTGTACACGAACTGACCGAAAGGCCCACATTGGTCCATTTGCGGTTTATTTTCTCCTTTTTGATTTTCATGACTTTCTCACGATTCCGAGAACCTAGGTTGACTCCACTTTTTATCTTTTTGACGTCAATATGGTTTTCCCAAACATTCTATCCGAAAACATCGTCATTTTATGTGATTTTCTTCACTTGTCGTCGTTTGTCTGTTTTATGAGGGTTTCTTCGCAATTTTTCCATTCAAGTCTCCATGGTGTTTTCTGTGCTTCTAACAATTTGAGTCTGTTGTATTTTTGATCCCTTTGACACTGGTGTGGTTTTCTGAGTCATTCTTTGCAAAAACCCTGTCATCTCATGTGATTTTCTTTGTCGTGTCATACTTTGTGATTTCTTCATTTCATGTGGATTTCTTCGCACTTTTCGCATACCATCATGCACATCCATCCAGTCTTGTCATGGCATTCATATTAGCATGTTCAGAGCACGATCTAAGCTTAGCAAGCATTCACCCAGCCTTTTATGCAAGCGATTTAGACTAGAAAGACTGAATTTCTCGGGCGTACAAGGGTGCCTAACACCTTCCTCGTACGTAATAGAAATCCTTACCCATCCTCTGGTTAGCAGACATCTGGCCTTCGCATTTGCATCTCATGCATTCGATCTTAATGATTTTCCTCGTCTTTCCCTTGAAATACTAGGTGGTGACTCCTTTTCTTTTTTTGTTTTATCCTATCTTGCGCCTTCGCCATCTTGGCATGGCTGTGATCTCCTCCCTCTGGTGCGACTCCACGTCGGATTCTCGGGTTGACATGGTCACAAGTGTACCTAATTATTCATGCTCTCCCTTCTTCTGGACACTTTTCTAAGTTGTTTTGGCATTGTTTTAGTGTGCTCACCCATCACTTGCTTCTCAGACTTATACTAAGATGCCACGTACACTACATTGGATGAGCGATTGTTATGATATGCCTAGGCGTCAAGCCTGCTTTGCTCTTATCTCCCCGTACAGTGTATGTGAGGGTAGGACAAGGTTAAGTTTACCCTAGTTGCTTAGCTTCTTTTCCATGTAGGAGACAATTTCTTCCTTAGCTGGTACTAGGTCTTGCATCCTTTCTAGGCTTTAGCATGCTAACTAAGGGTGTACTTCTAGAGTACATATAACCTCCATGGATCTGAGGATATCCTCAAGTCATCCTACCCAATTGGGTAGATCTTCCCTTGGTGTTACATCCCTTGCTTAAGGAAAACCCTGGATAATATTTTGGAAACTTTGCCTAATGTTCTAAGGTGTCAGGTGTGATCCACACTTATCAATCATCTTTATTATGACTGTGTTTTATTATTGTTTCAACCTAGTCTAGCATGCATAATAGCAAAGAAAATAAAGGAAAATGTTCAGAAGAGAAAGAAAATTAATATCTTATTTAGATGTTTTGAAAGATAAAATGACCTTACCCCTAGTCAGGCTCGATCGAAGCTCTTACTTCCCTTCCCAGATGGAGGGGCTTACTTGTGGAGTGGCTATAGGAGTCTACCCCTGACGATGAAGCTTCAAGTATTGGTGGCGCATTTTCTTGTTTTTCCTTCGATTTGTACCTAGTCCTTGCCTTTTTAAGGTCATTATCTGACTCCTCTTGACTTGGTTCTCCTATCACTGAATGTTGAGGTGTCAGTGGCGCGTTCTCCAATTTTTCTTCCGCTTTACGCCTGGTCTTTGCCTTGTCAGGGTCACGGTTGGACTGATCTTGACTTGGTTGCTGCAGTGTGCCCCTTGCGGCTTGATCTCTCTGTAAGGGTTCCCTCAAGCTTCCATTATGACTGTTCAGGTCTCCTCAAGTCCCTTCCAGGCTAATGTATTCAGTGATGCTCCTAGCGAGTTCCTCTTCCTCTATAGGATCAGGCAGCTTGGGTGGAGGCTCTTCTCTGGTAGGGCTGCTTGGGGATGTTAACAGAGTAAGTTAATTGTAGCTTCTAGGTAGTATCAGTCTGAATCAGCATATTCATCATACATGGGTCGTATAGCATTTTCCCCCATCACGTCTTGGAGCATTTAAGAATCTGGCCCTTCCTCGTACCAGGGGCTTAAGTTGTACCATTCCTTTAGAGGTTCTTTATCATATAGCTTCGATGGGGGTCTTGCTTTGCCTTATTCTAGTGTAATGGGTTCCCATGCTATCATGGAATCTACGTAGTGACTAACTCTGACGATGATCACTTCCCCTTAATGTTTGAATTTGAGAAGTTGATGTATAAGGGAGGCAACAATGCCAATTTCTGCCAACTAGTCGTCCTAAGATTAATGGTTCAGCCAGATCACGCTCCATTACTATAACTGTGGTGTTGCTGGCAAGGGGACCTACAGTGATGTCTAATTGAATCTTCTCGATTGTTTCTCTTTGACTATTGTCATAAGCTATGCAAGGGAAGTGACGCTCAGTAATCCCCACTTCTTCGATGTCCAGTGACTTCAGGATGGACAAGGAACAGATGCCTTTGTTGGCACTAGTATCAACGAGTATCCCATGGAGCAAACAGTCGTTGATGTGCGCATTGATGATCAGTGGGCACGATTGCTCCTTGGGTATAGGCAATTCTGCGTCCTGGAAGATGATATTCTCCTCTTCGAACTTTGTGATGATTCTTTTGGTTAGTTTGGGGTCGTCTGCTTCCTCATCTTGTTGGTTGTCCCAAGGTTTGTCTGCATCCTCCTCTGACCATATCCCCAGCTCAGGCATTGCTAGTGGATCTTACTCTTCTTCGTCGATGTTGGGTGGCCCTAGGTCTAGGTCTACTTACATATGCTAGAGGAGTGTTGGTTCTAACAAAGCAATTGACTGGGCATCCTTGTCAACTCCTGTGTCTTGAGGAGGCTCTACTTGTGCATCAGGGTCCCCTTCTTCCTCAACTGGTGGTTCTTAACAAAGGGCGTACTTGCATGTACCCAACATCTACCAGCTTTGGGATTGTAAGCTTGTATTCCTCAGCCTCCATGTGGATAGCTAAATGGTTGGGTAGCGGACCTCCACCCTTCGCTAGCATTCTGCAAGCGTGATTGAGTGGGGTTGGGAACAACTGATCGTCTTGCCCTTAAGCTCCATGGTAGCTCTATGGTGGAGGGACGATATGGTAGCCCCCTGCCTTTGTTGTTGCCCCTGTTGGGCATGGACTTGGTAGTTTGGAGGCAGCTCGTGTTGATGTTTACTGGGCTACTGCTATTGTGTTGGCAGCCTATGGCACTGGACCAACTACCCCTGGTGTTGGACTAGCTGTCCCCGATGTGGAACAGGCTGACCCTGATATGTCTCCAGTCGCATTGGTTGTCCCTTACACTGGACTAACGATCCTTAGCACTGGATTAGCTGATTCTGATGCTGCATTGTGACCTGAGCCTTGTCGCCTATTATCCCTTCGAGCGTGTAGTCAATGGTCTCCTTCTTGCCCCTTCCCTCATACTCCAAGAATGGTAGGTCCTCTTTATTGTGGAGGATCTTTGTGTCTCTATCGTACAACTGGGAGTATGTCTGGAAGTCACCCATCAATAAGCCAGCTCTTAATGAACCAGTTGTATTCCCGACAATGATTTCGACTACATGGCTTTCTAGGATGTAGCATTCAAATCTAGTTGCCATGTCTCTCCACCTACTGGCGAAGGTGATGAAGTCCTCCTTAGGTTTCATCTTTTGAATGAGGAGGTCTGCATTCATGGGCTTGTGCTGAATGCGATGGACATATTGCTGTAGGAACTTGTCCAGTACAAACTTGAAGTCACTAAGGTCATAGGCGGTGAGCGTGTTGAACCACCTCAGTGCTTCTCCTTCTAGACTCTTAAAGAAGAGATGTATTGTCAGCCAATTGTCATGTTGATAGGGCAAGGCATCCAAGGTGAACGTAGTTAAATGGTTTTTTGGATCACTTGTCCCATCATCTTCTGCATTTTGGGCATTTTGAAACACGATGGCACGGTGAAAGGTGGGAACTTGGAAGAGAGTCAAAGCCAATCAGTGTTTTTGAAGTGACCCCAGCTTCTACGAGTGCTTCTATTATCATTCTCTAGATGTCCAAACTCGGAGTAGCCATCTGCCCCTGGCCTTGGTACCCTTGAGGTTGATGGAACTGTTGTGGTTAAGGAGTACCAGATTGAGGCTGAAAGGAGGATTGGATCATTGTATAGGACGGGGTACTCCAGGGTTATGTGGCTAGAGCTAGGTTTGCCCCTAGGTATGGATTTAAGTGATAGCTTGATAGGGGTAGTGCAACCTGTGAGACCGAGGGGTAGATTAGGTAGTACAATATTGAGCGAGAGATTGTGTCATTGGGCCTTGTGTTGGGAAATTTATCGTTGGGCTTGGTAGTATAGTTGTAGACACCTCGATTTTGAGGTAACCCAAAGATGAGTATCTGTATGTTGCTTTGGATGTGATCA
>JAMKQA010017025.1:0-20936 GCA_024699735.1 Posidonia australis
AGCATGGCATGGCATATCGCCCTCGGGCGTATAGCAAGAGGCTGAAAAGTCAACATTTCATAAGCATTGGAGAAATCATAGAAGACCGATTTTATCGGGCGTACGAGGGTGCCTAACACCTTCATCGTACGTAACAAGGATCCTTACCCACATCTTTCTGGTTTTCGCAGGCCTGTCTTTATTGTTTTGCATGATTTTTCATGTTTATGGTTTTCCTCGTCTTCCATAATAGACTAGGTGGCGACTCCTGCATTTTTGCATTTTTATTGTTTTTCCGTCGTGATTTTGCCGACCTTTTCGCATTATTTTGCGAATCTCCTTGCCGACATGATTACAGACGCGTACTAGGTGACTTAGATGTCACTCACGCGTGCTATTTGGTTTTCAGGTGCAGACCGCGTGCAGTCGGGTTTCGGTGCAGGAGTTGGAGCTTCTAGCCGCACATTGTGATCCTGAAGGTGAGCCTTAGTTACAATTATATTTTTTCTGTAATTTTGTGTAATTATGCTTGTGATACTGTGATTTGGTAGCGTACTTGGGATCGAGGCGTTACATATCATAAGTATCCCCGGACATTCAAGGACCAAATAGGTTAAGGAGTGGCAAGTTGGTAAGACTTAGGCATGCAACAAAGTCTCTGAAAGGTGCAGATATGACACAAGGGAGATGCCCACGATTGTAAGGCACAAGCTATTATGGCTAAGGCAAACCCTAGGTTAAGGCTTGAAATAGGTACTCATCCTTCCTCAATTGAAAAAACCCAAAAAAAAAATAGATAATCAGGAAAACGAAAAAAAATAGAAAATAAAAAACCAAAAAAAATAGAAAATTAAAAAAACCCAAAGAAAATAGAATTCAAAAAAACCAAAAAAATATAAAACCCAGAAAAGAGAAAAAAAAGAAAGAATTAGAACCAAAGTGGTGCTATCCACCCTGTATGCAAGTGAAAACTTAGTAAGTACGGAAATTAGAAGTAGTCTGACTTATGATGCAATAATCAACTCATTCGATCTTGGAATTAACGTCCTACTCAAGAGCGTCTCATAGCTTAGGTGCATTTTCTCAAAGAACATTGCCTCGACATCTGTCTTCAAAGCATCTATGGATGACTCGTAATCGATGTCTACTGGACTTCGATCTTCCATCCTTTAGCTGAGGAGATATCCCTTTAACGTTGAACAATAACTAAGTTTGCACAAGTAGTATAATTTTATAACCTAGTCAAATTGTCAAGGCCAAAAAGATATCCCTTTTGATTACTCATGAATATAAGTACATGCATAGAAAAAGTACAAAATATGTCCATAAGGGCATACCCTTGGGTCAAAAAGAAAGAAAAGAAAAAGAAGAAGCTTAGGTGTCTCCCGTTGGCTCGCCGTTACCTTCATGCCTACCATCTGGAGGCCTTGGAGCTGGCTACACTATGGATGATGTCGTCGCTCGACTTTAGCTTCGATCTCGAGATCCCTTGAGCATAGCGCGAAGCAGCCCAAGGTGAGGAGAAGACCACACCCTAGCAATCTGCTTGACCGACAAGACTCTGGAGTGCACCAACATTGAGGGAGCTGCAACCGACGAAGGTGCTCTTGTAAGTCGTCGGTACGCCCAAATGCTTCATCCAACTGGCTCTGAGTGGGACTGGTAGACAGAGGAGTACAAATTAGCTCCATCATTGCCTGAATTTGCCCAACTAATAAGGACATTGATTTCTAGATACATGTTAACTTAAAAGAGAAGAGAAAGAAGATACCTCAGCATTGTGGGCCTGAACCTCATCCTCCAACGAATCCTTAAGGCGAGTGGTCGCTGGATTTAACTTACCAGTAGGGACGGGATCCACACTAGTTGAAGCCCCACCAGCCTATTCAAGAACGAGAAGTGTTGAGGAGAAATTCGATGTAAAGAAAAGTAACCAACTAAGGAGTTCAAGGATGAAAGCTCACCCTCACATGAAACTCGTGCAGTTGAGACAACAACAAATCTTGCTCCTGAGTCAGCTCCACAATCCTCGTCGAGGTTTGCCTCTGCTGCTCCATTATAGCTTCAGTCATCTCTTCGGTGGTTGCCATCTGCAAGACATGGAAACACACACAAGTTAATGAAAGAAGGAGCATGCGGCAATAATAAATAAACAACTTTGTAGAAAATCCATGTGGGAGCTTCGTACAATTTCCTCCTATGTAACGTGCTCATCCACAGTGTTTGGTCTCCATATCACCTACAAGACAGTTGAGTTAGAGTTCAGGGATGCTCAATATATATAAAAAAGAAGAAGAAATAACGGAACCAAGAAGCTTACCCACTCCTTCAGAAGGATCTCAAGAAGAAAGTAGCCCAAGTGGTGCACAAGCCTCACCCTCTCGGGAGCCAGCTGCACGTCGCTCCATCGATGAGCCCAGGGGAACTCAATCAGACCATCAGTTGGCTCATTAGGGTGTAGATGGCGGAAGTGCTCATAGATCCAAGCCTGTCACATCAAAAGTTAGCACAAAATCACATACAAGAAGCAAATATGAAAATAAAGTAACCAAACTTAAAGTTTTGTTGACCTGAAAGAGTGGGAGGTAGCAAGAAAGGGAATGAGTCTTCCCAAGAGAAAATGCCTTCAGATAGAGGCGCAGGCATGACCATACATTGCAGAAAACAGAGAAAGAGGCTCTACCTCTGTCACCAGCGAACACTACCGTCGCCACTCCTGCTGAGCACGTCATCGCTACTTGCAACGTTGTCACTCGCCATCAGTCTGTCGGAGCACACATCATTGGAAACTACCACACTTGTCGCTGATTGTTGGAAGAGAGCCTCGGGGAGAAACACAGAGGGAGGTGGAGGAAGAAGTGAAAGAAGAAGACAAGAGGAGGGGCGACAGGTTGGCTTTTAAACTCGTAGCCTCGTCGCCGCTCCACAAGGCACCATCATGAGTTTGTCGCCACACGGAGTAGCGACAATATAGTACCTTCTTGAACAAGCCAGTCTTTTCTGCACCATTTCAAATTGGTGGGATACACGTCAGACTCCATCGCCTCTAGAAATGGTGCCATTCTATTATGGTGCTGCGTATAACGACATATCATTCCCTTCTTGAAGAAGCCGATTCTCTCTCGTGTCATTTCAAATCAGTGGGGTCCACGTCATAACTAGTCGCCACATATTGGCAACAAATGTGGGAGCAGTTGTTTTGCCAAAAAAACTAAATTAACAATGCCTTAAAAATTGATTAAAAATCATTTTAATAATAATAATAGCAACTCTTAAACTTGGAAAAATTAAAGTTAAAAATTAACACAAGGGAAAGAACAAACTTTAAAAAATTAAAATCAAATTACAAAATGAATAACTAATAAAGTTTGTCTTAGATGTCAAGCATATGGTCAAAATCCTACCTCTCTTTAGCATACTACTGTGGAGAAGGATGAAGCTACCGCTACCACTTCATGTATTGGGACTCTTGCGACTCCCGAGGAGCTGTAGAAAGTCAGGCATCCTTTATGGTGATTTTTCGGCCAACGTATGCCCAACGGGTTATGTACTCCAAGGCCATCTTCTTGTTGCGGTCACCATCCACTTTTTGGACATAGATTGGAGGAGTCAACATTGAATCTACCAGAATAGAAAGCCCCTGATACAAAAGTCACAGACGATGATGGATCAGGTACAGTACGAAAGTTTCTGGCAGCTACGACACATAATCAAAGTCCTCCAACGACAACTAGCCTTAGTGAAGGACACAATCATGAAAGCTTAACTCGCCAAAATCAGCATAACAGTGATAATGAGACATGAACCACCTATGAAGAAGAAAAGGGGAGCCAAAGAACTTTATTGAGCATGAAGCACTAGATAATCCCTCCACAGTATACGCAAGAACCACAGGAGTTAAATACAAGTTAGGATGAGTAGCCACTAGCATTAGGAGATTGACATGGTGAAGGTATAAAGTGAAGTGATCACCCACAAACAACGCAAGTCCCTCGACTCCGATAAATATACACATTTGCAGCTCTATTAGGGATAAATCATGGGTATAAATGACCTACCACAAGCCTCGAAGATAGAGCCTTCCCCTGTGCACTAGAGCTTTACTAGCATCTTGACCGTCACCTAGGAACCAACCTATCTTCTTAGAGTCCACAGTCTCAACAAATATGGCAAAGCGGTCATTTGGCACCAACATGGATTCCGTTGCAAGGACAAGAAGGGAGGTGGCTTCCTCGCACGTGATCAAACTCTCCCCACAGGCAAGATTGAAAGTGTTGGAGGTGCTATTCCAGAAAGCCATCAATGCATGTAGAAGTGGCCAAGGCAAAGGAGTATGTACCAGGGCCAGTAAGTTCTCAAAGCCGCTGCATTCAAAGAGGTGCTTATTGTACTCTGCACGGTGGAGTAAGCGTGACACCCATGGGAGGCTATAGCGAAAGGAGTTATGGAAATTTGGACATTCTGTAAGAATAACTATGACTTGCAATACAAGCAACTAAGCATAGAGAGGTACACAAAGTAGAGAAATAGAGCAAGAAGAAGAATTGTACCTTATCTTCACAAAACGCCTACATCAGATGGTTGGGTATCACAACCGCCTTCTTTAAAGAAAAATTGGAAGAAGAAAAAGAGGGGAGCTTCATGATCAAGTCAAAAGAAGAGAAGAGAACCTCGAAACAAGGGGAATATGGACTGACAAGCTGTGCATGACTTATATTTGCAGTACCCCAAGGAAGTAATTTGGATGAAAGATTCAACTCATTGCCATTGGTAGTGGTGAAAATAAGTGGCCAAAGCTGATGGCGACAGACAAAGATGCCAAACGAACAGGCAACATCTACTGCTCCACACAGATAGGTGACCAGTAGCACAAATCCTACTACATTACTACATGAGTACATCAAGTCCCATCGTAAGGTTGCACAAGGTCCCACCGTGGTACGACACCAAGCCCCACCATGATCAAGGAATGAACTCATGCCTTGAGAGTTCATACAGTGTATGTAGACACCTTATTTTGACTAAAAGGCCAACGTCGGCTTAGCAAAGAAAGGATTCACTCCCTCACTCGGTTCTGTGCTCATAGAACTCCTTTTCTTGCTAAGTTGAGTTGTGGGATGATGATCCTTTCCTGAGAGTACTGGACATACTCGAGAATAGAAAATACTTAACCACAACGAATTGCATTCTTGCATTTTGCATATGTCCATATGGTTTGGGACCAACCATACCCCACTGGCCTACTCTATCATATGGATTCATTGCATTGCATGTTGACCTTGCATCTACATTGTTTGCTTGAATCATGCACTCATGCATTTAGTTTCATGCATTGGTAGAGGAACATGGACGGAGTAATGTTTTTCAAGTTTGTTAGAAAATCCTTAGAATATGTGATCCTCTTTAAGCCTATTCAAGTCCCACCTATTCTTTTAGATATTCCAATATGAGTAACCACTCAGTCGGGAAGCCACAATTATTTCGTTTTTCATTCCTTTTAATCAACGATAGGGTAATTGTAGACACCTAGGTCTTCGACCAATGTCAGCAGGTGGATCCGGCAGAGAGTGCAATTGGTTGGCTGACCAAGTCCTACCTCAATTCCCCAACCAAGCTCATAAATCTAAACCAACCCAAAACCTCCAAAATTATCCTTAACTCCACTCACTTACTAAGCCCAACACCTAAAAACCCAGCCAGTGTGCTCTGACCGAACGACATGCGCGGCCCGATAGTGTGACTGTAGACACCTTGATTTTGAGGTGGCTCATAGATAAACTTTCCAGATGTTGCTTTGGATATGCCAAACCCAATCCCATTAGTTAAACCAACCACAAACCTATAGCAAGCCCGCAACCCAATTAGAAATTCAGACAGGTAGGGGAGAGCACCAAGTTAGAGCACCAATGTGGAGCACCTGATTGGATCATAGAGCAGGAGCACTACAGTGGCACACCTAGCTGGAGCACCAGACAGGCGCACCTATCTGGCACACCCTCCTGGCACACCAAGCTGGCACACAGCCACTTATCAGGCTGCTGACTGCTGGCTTTCCACCTCCCATGTCTGTAACCTTCACCAACGAATATGCTTTGGAATCTGCGCCAGGCTCTTCGTTTACGAGGCTACCTGCATTCCATGGGAGTTACCTTTGCAAATTCCTATATAAGGACCCCCATGGGCAGCCATTTTGATATCTTGAGCAAGCCATCTACTGATTCCAGCAACCTATTCTCGTGTTCTTGAGTATTCCCTTGCATTCTAAAGCACCTCCAGCCTTTCCAAAGCAACAAGGATCTTATTATCTTGGGTTTTCTAAGAAGGAACACCTCGGAAAAGGTAAGCCCCACTCCTTTCTTTACCTTTAACCTTAGTTCTTGCATCGAATATAGCATGCCTTGAACTTCACATATAATCTGATTTGTTGCTGTTTACATGAGAGTTTTATAATAAGATGTTCGTTCCATATACAAGATACTCTACATGTAGAACCTATATGATAAAAATCTGCATCATGTAATTCCTGTGAGTTGTTTTTCTTCTCTGTTTCTTTTACATAGAGAACCATGATTCATGCAATCGTATGCTAGGAGGTTAACAGCCAATATACCTTCTTTGTGTTTACCATTTGCATAATGTTCTGATCTCATTCACTCATGCATATTCCTAAGGATCCTATGGAAGTATACAACCATTAACCCATGATTTAACATGATTTGAAACCAAATAGTAAAGGATTTCCATTTGTTTGAATCTTATCATGTTTTTTGTTTTTATCACCTGCATATCTAATCTGATTAAAGAAAATCATTGATCTCTGAAATCTGGACCAGATTCTGAATCAGACTGCAATCTGATTCAGGTTTTCTGGGGAGCACTATTCTGGAGCACCAACCTGGCACCCCAGAGTAGTGCACCCCACTAGAGCACCACTCTGGTGCACCAGACTGGTCAGAGAGCAAATTACCATGTTTACAACTCAAGCTGCATGGTTTCTCGGATGATTTTGACTTTGATGTTCCTCGTGTGGATTCTCAGATGTTATATGTCTTTGCATGCATATTTTCAGCTTAACATGATACTGTTTTAAGACTTTTTACACTTTGCATGCTCATCCCATGGCTGAAAACTGGTAGGCTGATTGCCCCTTACTCCTATATGGAGATTCTTATGCATCAGCCCATGATCCATGTGACATGGCCGAACTTGGTTGCTTTCATTTAGCATGAATAGAATGTGATCTTGTGTGAGGCTTGCAGCCCTTGAACACAAGGTCCATAAATCTTCTCATGCTTGCTTTTTTTCTTGATATTCAAATTGCATTCCTCGGGTTTACGAAGACTTTACATTGCATAACTTTATGGAACATATTATTACATTGCACTGCATGGATTTCTGGTGTTTTCCTCAGCACATCTTCCTGGCCCCACTAGAGCACCTAGGTGGCACACCAGACTGGAGCACCAATCTGGTGCACCATATAGGCACATCATCATGTTTTTTTTTCAGTAGCACATAACAACTTTTCACATGATTTTTAGTATGTTTTCTCGTTCTGATTTGCTTTTGGTTTTCTCTGGTTTTCTTCCTTGAGATAATAGGAAGACCCAATTCTGTTTTTAGCCCATTTCATGCATAGTTTACCATATTTTGCATATAGTAAAGCAAGGATGAAAATCACTCGATGTTGTTAGATCTTTTGATCATATCTGTGCAATATTCTGGCATCGAGGCTTGACCCATTACACGGGTGACATTTCTGAGCATTAGGACACACCCTGCATCCCATGCACCCCTATTTTAGCATAAGACACCACTCACACCTAGCATGGCATGGCATATCGCCCTCGGGCTTACAGAAAAGGCTGAAAAGCCGACATTCCATATAAGTAAATGAGAAACCCATAGAAAGACCAATTTTTCGGGTGCACGAGGGTGCCTAATACCTTCCTCATGCGTAATAGGGATCCTTGCCTGATTTTTTTGGTTTGAGACCTTCTTTTCCATTGGCTTATTTGCATGATTTGAGTGTTTTAAGAGGTTTTCCTCGTCTTCCGTTTTTAAATTGACTAGGTGGCGACTCCTGCATTTCATCATTATTTTTATCGTATTTGCCGTAACTTTGCCAACCCTCACGCATTTGGCCTTTCGCGCCAAGCCCGAGGTTGTTGCCGGCATGGTTACAGGAACTGGCGACACCGCTGGGGACAACCAGATCCCGACTTTTGTTTTGAGTTTCTCGTTTACTTTGGCTTTTCTCCTTGCTTGCCTATTTCCGTGCTATGCATTGGTTGTCCCTTTATAAGTGGTGTCTTTTTTGCATGCTTGCCTTTGTATAATGGGTGTTTCCTTTTTACACATTTGCTATGTCACCACTATTGCACATAACCTGCACATGCTTTTGTTTGATAATCCATGGCTAATTTGCATGTTTATTTCCCTTCTTGTACATGCCATGTTTAATTTGCATGTTTATTTCCCTTCTTGTACATGCCATGTTTAGGAGATTAGAGACATGTCTGCTCTCCCCATTTGGTTAACGAAAATTTAAAAAACAAAATCAATAAAACATAAGGCAAGCTAGTGACAAATTGTAAATTTTCCCCGCAGTTTAATAAACTTGCAAGTAAAAAACTTAAAGCATGCTTTGCATTCATCATATAGGGCATGCATTTTCTCCTCTCCTGAGTCTGCCTATACAGTTTGCGAAGGAAATTTCTCGGTGTCTCATCCTATGGCTTTGGCGTGGGATGAAATATCGGGTTTGTCCCCCCTTGTCTGGGGTCGTGTCGGTGTTAGTAGAGGGTATAGTCTACTGCTTTGGCAGAGGACGAGGCCCCGAACGCACTACCCGTTCGCTGCCTAAGCTTTGGCCGGGATTTAGAATAGGGACCTTAATCTTTCTAACCCTGAGTCGGAGACCCATTCACCCCTGTGTGAACCTGGAGTAGACGGCTTGATAAGACACCCCTAGGTTGCGAGGGAGTTCATACTAGAGGCTTTCATGCATTTTACATTTCATACCACCATAAACATTGCATCTTTTCTAACTTGTTTGTTTACGTGCATAGAATTCTTGTTAGTGTGCGAGTTTTCTTAGCCTAAGCTCGAGATCTTTCCTTTCATTGACTCTATTTGCGACCCTATTCTCGACCGCGTCTCCCGAGTTATCCGTCACTTTCGACGATAGCTCGTCCTAGGATTCGTCCTACTCTTCCCAGCCGCAGTCCGATCCTTACTCGCTCGCGATCCACCATGGCCCAGCATGCCAGCGAGTCCCTTTCCTCTGTTGTCCAGGAGGAGGTCCCCGTCTCGGGATACTCTTCCTTTGTTTCTGTTCCAGTTGTCACTGCTGCCCCAGCTTTTGCCTTGGCTTCTAGATGACCTCCACCACCTCATTTCCGTGTCCCTGTGGCTACCCCGCCTTCGGGACCACCTGCTTGGTCGTCTGCTGCTGTTGGGGCCACAGCAGTTGAGTCTGTTTCTCCTCCGGGCTATGTGATTACCAGCCCTCCTCCGACTGCAGCTATCTCAGTAGTAGCCTCCCTCCAGTTTGGACAACTAGGATCTCAACTTCCTGACTCTTTGTCCTCTGTTCTGCCTCCATCCTTTGGAGCCACCGACGACAATCCCATGACCGTGCAACTGCAACAAATGTCGGCCCTCGCCCAGCAGTTGCAGGGATTGGCACTAGTGCTCCAACCCTTCTCAGCCCTGACCTTTCCGGCTCCCGAGTTGCCTATGCAACCGGCCTTAGGACCACAGTTTGCATCCACTGCACTACCCCCACAGCCGTCGCCTTCCCTTGTCTCTCCAGCGATAGGGGTGTCGACATTACCATTTGTTACACCTACACAGCACCCACCACAACATGCATCCCTCCTATCTGGTGGTCAGCCATCTCGACTGACGGGAGCACACACCGTGAGCAATGTACCTGAGACCATTCCGTTCCAACAGCTCTTGCTCCCACACTCTGCACCACTTGCTGCACCACCCCCTGCATTATCCTCACCCTTTTACCACACACAAGCCTCATCCTTTATCCCACAGCACGATGCACCCATGCACGGGTACACTGGCCATCCTACCGTAGCACCAGACGGCGGAATGATGGATCCGAAGGAGCCCTTAGGGGCGACCCATACAGTGTACGCGGCACCCGCTTCTACTGCACATTCCACAGCTGCAGTAGCTCCGGATGCTCTCCTCGCAAAAGTAAATGATCTGGAGCGCACTCTCCGAACAAATGCAGGGTGGGGACCGCCAGACCTACCAATTCCGGGACCTCTGTTATTTCCCAAAGGCGACTCTCCCCTCGAATTTCCAAATCCCGAAAATCGACAAATACAATGGTAGTGGCTGCCCAATTGCCCACCTTAAAGCCTATTGCAGAGACCTCGCTCAGCTCCAAGCTGACGAAAGGTTGTTGATCCACCTATTTCAGAAGAGTCTCATAGGGCTCACGTTGAAGTGATTCACTTCCCTCAACATGGCCACCATCAAGATTTAGGACAACCTTACGCAGGCGTTCCTGGAACGATATTCCTTCAATCTCGACTTAGTCCCTAAGTGGGAGGACTTAGTCGCTCTTAAGCAGAGGCCCCAAGAAACATTTGGGGAGTATGTTGGACGTTGGTGGTCCTTGGCTTCACAGGTCAAAGATAGACCCTTCGACGAGGAGTCTATTGAGATCATGATCCGAGGAGCACAACTAGTAGTCGGGGCTCTACTTAGCATCCAGCTAGTCACCACTTTCTCTACATTGCTCCGAGCGGGCGCCCGTGTTGAGAGCTCACTGCGTGGGGGCAGTTTTCCCGTGCTCTCAGCATTTGCCAAAAAGGCCACTACCTCACATAGTGGCCCAAGCAGCAGCAACAACAACAGCAACCACAATGCCAATCCACCCAGGAGGCGGGATCCCTCCAAAAATACAGTTTCTTATATCAGATCCCCTACTGCGTCGACAAATGTCCACCCGCCCCCGCAACGCCAAGTAGTTTATGCACCCACGCCTACACCTAGAGCACCTCATGCATCACACATCACTCCCACTGCCACACTAGTCTACCCTGCCCCACCGGCTAGGATGCGTCCACTGTTGGCACATCCATAGCCGAAGCGACAATGCCGTGACAGGCGCCACTATACCCCATTAATGGAGCCTTTGAGCATGGTATTTCACAAGGTCGCATCGCTACTGAGGCTGCCTGAGGTGCGCCCACCACCTAGTCCACTTCCTGCCTGGTATAACGCCAATGCGTTCTGCAATTTCCATCGGGTGGCTGGTCATTCGACGGATAATTGCTTGACACTCAGGGATGCTGTCCAGTACTTGATTGACTAGAGGGTCATAGTGATTAACACCGATGTAGCCTGCCCAGCACACACACTAGTGGCCGCCCAAGCACAACCAGCACACCCCAATATAGTTAACCAACCCTTGCCACAACATTCATCCTTGGGAGCATCAAGTTCCTCGGGAGTCAATTTTATCTCTTCTTCTTTTGAGCCTATTTCTTCCTTCATCTGTCCGACCGACTTGATCCATGATGAGTCGTCCCCTTTTCCCCACCAATTGTGTCGTTCTTACCTCAACAATTCTGAGGAATCTATTCATATGATCCGTCCGGTTGTTGATTCGGAGCACTCCATGGCGCCACCTGTCATATACTCCCAGCTGCCAACCCCAATTTATTTATCAGCCTGGCCCCAATTTAGGCCAAGTCAACCATCATACCCTCAGACTCACCAGAATTACCAGTATCCTCAAGTTTACCCTCCTAATCACCCACATCCTTCAACCACATCTGTATAGTTAGTGGCCCGCCTCCCAGTTGTTGTTACTCTAACCCACGACACACATTGTGTTCCTTACAACTATGCCACAGGAATGTGCGTAGATGTAACACGATCAGGTAGAGTATACAAACCCCCAACATCCAGGCCTAATTCCCCAACTTTAACCCCTAACCCATTGCAAGCCCAACCGTCTAGATCACCAGCACCTGCAGCACCAATCCCTGTCCAACTTCAAGCACATTCCCCTCAACTGCCTATGCCTAGAGTAGCACCATCTAATCCAACCACTAGCAGCCAACCTTCAGCTGACATCACTGCACAGCTTAAGAAGGTCAAAGTCAATATTTCCATCTAGGACCTAACCCATACATCGGCTGAGCATAGAGAAGCCTTCCTTAGAGCTTTTCAGGCTGCCCGTGTATCCTTGACAATTGAACCAGCTACCCTAGAAAATATGGTAGGAGTGATAGCGGCGCCACAGGTAATCTCCTTCTCTAGCTTAGAGTTACCTCCTTCTGGCACCAACCATAATTCTCCCTTGTTCATCACCACACAGTATCAGAGCTTTCACATTCCTCTCACATTGGTGGATAATGGAGCAGGCTTAAATGTTTGCCCCTTCCGCACAACAAGTGCAATCAGATTCAAGTCCGAAGACATTACGCCAGCCGTGAAAGGGATGACAGCGTTCGATAATACTCATCATGATGCGCTTGGAGTCTTGATCATTTCGTTAACCATAGGCCTTGCTCGCTTCGACGTAGAATTCTACGTCGTAGACATCGAACCCTCCTTCAACCTTTTGTTTGGACGCCCTTGGCTTCACAAGCATCAAATCATTCCTTCAACCCTCCATCGTATGATTAAATTCTGCTGGGAGGACAATGTTGTTGTTGTCCTGGCGGAGGGTATGGAGAAGGTTGAATCTGTCTCTGCTATAGCCCCCCAGACCATCCACTTTGAACCAAAGCCTTCCAATGTTCTTTACCGGGTTAACTGGTTTGAGCCGTTTAATTTCATACCCCCCTTGGAGCATGTCGGCCATTTGGCCACTTGTGGTAACCCCCGTTTGATGGTCGACAATTTGTGTCGCAAGTGGGGATACGAGAAAGGATCGCCTCTGGGGCGTAATGGCCAAGGAATCGCCGAGCCGATCGAGGCCGAGGAATGGATTGAGCGAGAATGTTTGGGTTATGAACGGTGCTACCAGAGGAAGAAATCGCAACGCTTCGGTAAGTCTTCCAAGATGATTATTCCATGGAATTTAGCCAACTTTATCAGCGCAGGCATTTTGGATCCAAACCACAGTTCATATGTAGTGTCAGCGCCATCAGCTTGGGTCTGTCTAGAAGAGTCATATCAAGACAGCGGCCGACCAGAGACAGAGCAGCAGGGTACAGAGCAGGAGATTGAGCAAAACAGTGGCCAGACAGAGATATATCCAACAACTCAAGAGCAGTCAGCAATTCACACAGTGGTCCATGAGGCAGACACAGATGACATTGGAGATCTGGACCTCTTATTCCAGGAGCAGATGGATGTGCTCGTGGAAGACCTGGTAGAGCACAATCGTATGAGAAATGGTAAAGCAATTGCCCTATCATCACCAGCAGAAGCACCAGTACCACCCCAGGATCAGGTTTCAGTTATGGTCCCACGAGACAGAGGCAAAGGATGCTAGACCAATGGAGTTAATCTCTTGTCAGTCGGGAGGCGGGTCTAGCTGGTATTGGTAATATAAGCCTCACCTGGAGGGTGAGGATCAAAGTCTTGAATTAAGCACAAGTGAGACGGGCGGCGGTAGTCTCACTAACGTGCAGCAGAGCAACCGCCAACATGCAGAATCTTGTATAAATAGCAGAGAAAAAGAAAATCCCAAAAAAAAATCAAAAAATCAAAAAATGAAAATAAGGAGGCATCATTTTCAGAGACAGGGATTCCTAGCTCCTCAGGACATCCAGACAGGGAAACAGAAGAAATCACACAATGCCGATATAAGAACACGAAAGTCACTGTGACCGTCATTAAACGGGACGAGGGCGCGGAATAAGAAGAGATCCTCTCAGTTGACATCACAAATCCAGCATTTGAGAAAGAAATACTGTCAGAACTAATCGCCTATGAAGAAGAGGATGAGGTCAGTGGAGCAAACAATGATGATGAGCCATCACAGCTTCTTTTTTATGATAATGACCCAGAAGGCCCTAATCTTCATGTAGAAGAGGAGACGGAGCTTATAAATATCGGAAAAACAGAAGACATCAAAGAAACATGCATCAGTGCCAAATTATCACCACAAGCAAAGGCAGTAGCTTTCCTGAAAGAATATGTGGATGTCTTTGCATGGAGCTATGATGACATGGTTGGGTTAGACATTGAGGTGGTAGTACATACATTACCATTAATACCAAATTCGAAGCCAGTCAAGTAGAAGCTTCGCAGATGGCGACCTCAGTGGCTCTTGAAGCTTAAGGAGGAAATCATGAAGCGATACAAAGTCAACTTCCTTAAGGTTGTGCTGTACCCTGAGTGGCTCGCCAATGTGGTGCCTGTGCCGAAGAAAGATGGACGGGTTCGCATGTGCATCGACTATCGAGACCTCAATAAAGCGAGTCCCAAAGATGATTTCCCGCTCCCCCACATCGATATTCTGGTGGACAACACTGTAGGACATAAGATGTTGTCATTTATGGACGGGTTTTCGGGATACAATCAAATACGAATGGCCAAAGAAGATATGGAGAAGACGTCTTTCATCACCCCATGGGGAATCTTTTGTTACAGAGTAATGCCTTTCGGACTCAAGAATGCAGGCGCAACGTACCAAAGGGCCTTGACAGCATTATTCCACGATCTTATGCACCAAGAAGTTGAAGTATACGTGGATGACATGATTGCCAAGTCTAAAGAGCCCGAGGACCATCTCTCCTGTTTAAGGAGATTATTTGACTGCCTGCGAAAGTATAGGCTCCGCCTAAACCCCAACAAATGTGTATTTGGAGTATCTCCTAGGTTACATTATCAGTCAAAGAGGAATTGAAGTGGACCCTCACAAAGCCAGAGCTATTGTTGACATGCCTCCCCTTGCCACTGAGAAGGAGATTCGCGGGTAATTAGGTCGGCTACAATACATTAGCAGGTTCATTGCACAGCTTACGCCTATATGTGAACCCATATTCAAGCTCCTGAGGAAGAACGCCCAAACATACTGGAATGATGAATGTCAACCGGCCTTTGATAAAATCAAGCAACTTCTGGTGAAGCCTCCAGTTTTAGTTCCCCCCCCCCCCCACCAGGGCGACCTTTGCTATTATATCTCTCTACAACACAATATTCAATGGGTGCAGTTCTTGGACAACAGGATGAATCAGGGCACAAAGAATGAGCTATTTATTACCTTAGCAAAAAGTTTAATGATAGTGAGGTTAAATACAACCCAATAGAGAAAGTCTATTTATCCCTGGTATGGGCCACCCAGCGCCTCAGGCATTATATGATGGCATATCCAGTCTTGTTATTATGTCAGCATGACCTTATCAAATATCTATCCCAGAAGCCAGCCTTGGTGGGCAGATGTGTTAAATGGAAGGTGATGTTGTCTCAATATGATATCATATTCGTCACACAGAAGTCTATGAAAGGACAAGCAATGGCGGATCACTTGGCCGACTTACCCTTGCCAGAATATCAGCCACTGCAAACCCAATTCCCAGATGAAGATATATTATTTGAAATGGGAGAGGAGGAACTAGAAGGACCTCAAAATGAGCATCAGTGGTGTCTGTACTTTGACGGTGCAGTCAATAAATGAGGAAGAGGCATCAGTGCAGTTCTAACAATGCCACAAGGACAGCTAATCCCCTTTGCAAGGAAGATGACATTTGAATGCCCCAATAATGAAGCTGAATATGAGGCCTGCATTTTGGGTTTACAAGTGGCAAAGGACCAAGGTGCCTGAGAACTCCAAGTATATGGGGACGCAATGCTTGTCATTTCACAAATCAATGGCGATTGGAAGACGAAAGACCAGAAGCTTGTGTTATATCATGAACATTTGTTGAAATAGATTGAAGAATTTGATGATGTCAAATTTTCCTTCATGAAACGAGCTAAGAATGCGTATGCAGACGCTCTGGCAACTCTGTCATCATGGTTATCACTCTCAGAAGCACAGGCCATGGACATCTCGGTCACATGTGTGGAACAACTAGCATATTGTATGCATATTCAAAAAACGCCATCATCAGCTAAATTGCACTGGTATAACGATATTAAAACTTTCCTGGAATATGGCGGCCTCCCTCCTGGCATTTCTGCAATAGATAAAAAGACTGACACAGTTAGCATCAAAATATGTGCTCGGGGCCAGACAACTATATAAAAGATCTTATAACCAGATGCTTCTCAGATGTGTGGACAAAAAGGAAGCCGATATGCTAATGTTAAAAGTTCACGCAGGCACCTGTGGTTCGCATATGAATGGGGTTCTCCTGGCTAAGAAAATAATGCTGCAGGGGTATTTCTGGTCTACTATGGAAACAGACTGCTGCCAATTTGTTAGAAGATGCCATAACTGCCAGATACATGGCAATTTCATAAATGCTCCCCTATAACAATTACATAGTATGTCATCGCCTTGGCCTTTTTCCATTTGGGGAATTGATGTTATCGGGGTCAGTCATCCTGCTGCATCCAATGGGCACCGCTATATTCTGGTGGCCATCGATTATTTCACAAAATGGGTCGAGGTGGCATCATATAAGACAGTCACAGTAGCAGTTACAGAGAAATTTATCAAGAATAATATTGTCGCTAGATACGGGGTTCCATATGCCATCATATCAGATAATGGGACCAACTTCATAGTGAAGAGAGTTGAAAATTTTCTCCAGAATTGCAAGATCAGGCATCACAGATCCTCCCCCTATCGACCACAGATGAACGGGGCAGTAGAGTCAGCTAATAAAAATTTGGTGAAAATCTTGAAAAAGATGGTTGAGACTCATAGAGATTGGCATGAAAAGCTGTCCTATGCATTATGGGCCTACAGGACCTCAGTCCGGACCTCAACGGGAGCAACACCCTATTCTTTGGTCTATGGCATGGAGGCGGTCCTTCCTTTTGAAGTCGAGATCCCGTCGTTAAGAATCTTGAAGGAGGCAGAATTGGAGGAGGCAGAATGGGTCCAAGATCGCTGTGTTCAGCTAGATTTGATTGATGAACACAGATTGCAAGCCTTACATCATGCCCAGTGCTACCAGAAGAGAGTGGCCTGAGCATATCAGAAGAAGGTCCGCCCCGGAAGCTTTGAGCCAGGTGATTTAGTTTTGCATGCCATTCATTTGCCCGATGCACAAGGAAAATTCAGGCCCAACTCGCGTGAACCATTTGTGGTAAAGGAGGTCCTGTCTGGAGGTGCAATCATTCTTGAAGACATGGACCATAGGGAGCAATTAGAACCTGTCAATGCCTCCTATCTAAAAAAGTACTACCAATGATCCCTCGTCAATCCCAAGCCTTGCATCGTGAGTCATGCATTTTCATGTTTTTCTTCGCATTCGCCGACTAATACTTTAGACTATTGCATCTTAGCATTACATGAATAATGTCTTATACTTCTCTTTTGCATCGTAAGTCAAAGCATTATCATTGCCCGATGAGGAAAATCGGAAGCCAGCCTGCTTAGGAAGAGTTTGGTTCTCCTCACGTGTTACTACCCATGAGACTTAGGGTGTAAGGGAGCGATTACTCAGTGATATGGACGAAATGCACAAATTCCCTAGGGACCTACACCTCCAAAGGGAGTAAAAATGTTAGGTCTAGAGAAAGTGCGAGCAATAAAGAAAAAATACAGACTCTGGAGTACAAAAGAAAATAAGGAGACAGAAATAGTAGATAGAAGTTAGCTCCACTGAGAGAGGCATACAAGATAACCCTATTCCTCCCATATAACTTGGAGAGGAGTCGAAGCATACACCAATAAATCCTACATTTGCAAAGGGACTAGCCACCCCTTTATATCAAACAGAAAGAGCAGCCACCCCTCAACTTAGGTGTTTATTACCTCCAAGTAGGAATAAAGTAAGCCAGTATGCCTTTGAGAGAGAAAAAGAAATATGAATCACTAAAAGAGTAGGTGTAGGGCCCTAAGAATTTGGCATGAAGTCCATGACATCTAAAGGAGAGCTACAAATAAACCTAAGTGTCTAGGTTAGTGCCACGTGAGTTGAGGACAATTTCACTTCTTATGGCAGGCAATACAGGCTTCATTGGCACTGAGGGCACCAATGTCTATTAAACATGCATCAATCCCGTCTATGCATTGCACTTTTGCACAGCATTTAGCATTAAAAATCATGCATATTTTTGTATCATTTTGCAAGACATTTTGCCATATTCCAACCAAGGGCATGCTAGCTGCCTTTTTGAGTTGTAATATTGGCAAATGGGAATTTTGACTAGGGGCATGTTAGTCACTTTTTGGTTGGAAAAGTCTTTGACTAGGGGCATGTTAGCTTCCATTCTAAGTCAATCTTGGAGACAGTGCTATAAAGAATGTGGAAACAAGCACAAGCATTACAAGATGGCATAATATGCAAGCAATTTATCATTTATTAGAGCCCATTTCACAAAACTTGCTACATGATTTTAGTCGACTCTTGGTCTCTTTGAGCTGCCAGCCTTTGTGAAGCAGGTGCCACTAGGTGGTATTTTGCTTATAGGCCATGTCTCTCGTACTTCAGCTTCATATTCTGCTGTACAATCTGAGCCCTCAATAATAGCGAGATCGGAAGATTGAACGCCAACACGCATCATGTGGGCCAGTTTGAGGTTGTCACATCAGAGCCAAGAATATATCTCTTGTAACAATCAGGGATGGGACTTTGCTCAATTGAGTCCTGACAGAAGCCGAATTGGCGAAGGACTTGGACAAGGTGATATTCCACACCGCCCACAAGCCCGGGAAGAACCACAAGTCTCATGTCCCTAGCATTAAAAAAGGCAGTAAAAGTCTTCGGGGCTGAGGATACAACGTGCCACACTACAGTGTACTCAGCGAGATTTCGCAACCTGCTGCACAGCTCATGAACGCCTGGAAGTGCCCTTGAATGGTTGATACGGCTATAAGCTTCAAACGCTGAATGCTGAGGGCGCAAAATCTCCACTCCCATGTGAGCAGCAAACCAAACCTAGAAGAGCAGAGCACAGTCAAATAAGCACAGCAGAATAGTAAAATATGGCTTACTCACTTGCACCAGAGTGCCACAACCATAGAAATGACGGGAACGCTTCAATGCTCGGTCCAAACCGATATAGGTCTCCGTAAGGAGAATGGGAGCAAAATCAATTTGGTGAGTGACCATCGCCAAAGCTATTTTTGCTACTTCAACCGCCACAATCATCCGGCCATGGCTAAAAATAAGCTCCCCAAGGAAACGCACCACAAAGCCATGAAGCCACAGGCCACCTAAAGAGGAACGGGAAGCAATAACTTTATCAAAATAATCCAAGCGCAGCATGGTAGTTGATCCATCCTTGCATATAAGGCTCTTCTCACAGACACTTCGAGTTAAGCCAATCAATTGACTCAGGACTGAAGCATAACTATCATGGTAGGTAAAGACGGAAGGAGCCATGAATGGCGATTGGCCACATATCCGTCTAACTTCTTCCAAGGTCAGAGTCAATTCCGTATGCCCGATGCGGAATACGTGGAAAGTCGGCTTCCAAAATCGAGCCACAGCACATAGCAAGTGCCAATTCACTTCCACTTTAGCTATGCTTAATAGGGTGGAAGACAGGCCCCAAATTCGCAATTGCTCTCGATCTACGGCCGTTAAAGCATCAATCTAGGCGCATAGGGCATCAGAACAGTATTTCGGTGTCACCATGGTGGGATAGCCCTATGGACACGAGTTTTGGGCCAAATATGGCAGGGGAAAAGCAGAACTTGGCATAAGCATGGGGCAAACAAAACAATCTAGCAGAATATGATCTCAATATGGGGAAAAGACATAAAGAATGTGAATCAAAAAGCATGCTCAGGATGACTTATCTTGTTGTAAATCCAAGATGTTGTGGGGGTCTCAAATGTGCATAGAACCCCACAAATAACAGAGAAACAAAGTATCTTTGCAAAATATAAAGAAAGCCATACGCATCTCTGTAAAATCTGTATATTGCTGTCTTTCTCATGAAGCAAGGAATCAAGAAATCAGCTGGAAACCAGCAGAAAACACACGCATGTGCAGAGATTTGAATTCACGTACCATTGGGATGCAAGGTATAGTGCAGTTGCAGCCCAAAAAAGATCAAAAAAAAAAGGAGCTACAAGTGAGGATGAAGATTTAAAGTTATTTCTGTAGTGGGGGCGGCGGTATATCTCGCTGGGAATACAAGTTTATATAGGGAAGAAGCAAAGGGTCTTAGCAAAAAAAGAAACCAAGCTGGCCATTTTTGGGAGGAGCACTAAGGTGGCGCACCTAGGTGGCCCACCTAGATGGTGCACCACCCCAGTTGAAAATTTCAGCAGCATCTCCCCTAAAATAATCAACCTCGCCAAATCGGTGCCAACTTCTTAAACCTGCATAGAAATTTCATACAACACACACCGAAAATACCGCTAGAAAGGGGCGCATTCAAAAATATAGATTTTTCATTCCATGGCAGTTCTCAAAAACAGGTTTACAATGTTCAAGGCACAATGTTTATAAAAAGCTTGACTTATAGCAAAAATTAAGAGATGGCTACTCCTCGTCCGATTCCTCCTCGTCGGACAACGCTTCTTGAAAGCTCTTAGCCAAATGACGAGCTCCTCGTCGGGTGATCCGATGCGACCACTGGGCAGCAACAACAGCTTGAGAGCGGGCGGTAGAACTCTAAACTCTCTGGGAAACCTTAGTGTCAGAACGGTCTGTAGGATCTAAAGGCTTCTCTAGAGGGGGGTGAATAGAGAATTTTAACTTTTAATATCTCTATAATCAATTTTAACAATAATCTGAATTGATAAGTAAATTGATTCACAATATTCTACTTATCATGCACAATAGAATTTAAAGCATAAGAAGGAGATGAGAGTAATTGATGAACACAAATAATTTATAGTGGTTCGGCAACCCAGCCTAGTCCACTCCTCAAGACCCTCTTGAGATTTT
>JAMKQA010017026.1:0-17142 GCA_024699735.1 Posidonia australis
TCTGATTTTTGCTGTTTATATAAGAGATTTTTATGATAAAATGTTGATTTCATATACAAGATGTCTTGCATGTAGGATCCATATGTTAAAAATCTGCACCATGTAATTCCTATGAGTGGTTTTATTATTTTTTCTTCTCTATTTCTTTACACTAGGATCCATGATCCATGCACATGTATGCTAAGATATGCAATAGAGATGTTCTTAACGTATTTACCACTTGCATATGTCTTGTCGAGCTTATTTTCTCATGCATGTTCTTTAGAATCTTGTATAAGCATTTTTCTGCTATGAACCCATGAATCATCTTGTTTTTTTGAATCAAATAATAAAAGTTTCTATTCATTTTGCATTTCATCATGTTTCAGTTTCCATCTGCATAATTGGTTTAATCATATTAAAAAAAAAATGAAAGTTACCTCTTTGAATTTGAACCAGAATTCTGGATCAGACTGCAGTCTGATCTAGATTTTCTGGGGAGCACCATTCTGGTGTACCAGACTGGTCAGAGAACAGATCATCCTATTTTGCATCCCCATCTGCATGTTTTGCCAAATAGTTTTGCGTCTGATTCTTTTAGTGGTGATTCCTTGGTATTTCATGATATAGCATGCATGATTTCAACCTCAAATGATGTTGTTTTTAGTTGTTTTACTCTTTGATTGTTCAGTCCACAGTTTAAATCTGGTAGGCTGATAGCTATTTATTCCTATATGGAGAATCTCATGCATCAGACCATGACCCAGTGTGATATGGCTGAACCTTGTTGCCTTTATTTAGCATGAGTAATATTTGACCTTATGTGAGGCTATTAGCCCTTGAGCACAAGGTCCATAAATCTTCTTACACTTTCATTTCTTTCAATTTTAAAGGACATTTTCCGATTTTGCAATGATTTTGCTTTGCTTGACTTTCCAGAATGCATTCTCATGTGATTTTGCATTGCATGGACTTCTGTGTTTTCCCTAGCATATCTTTCTGGCCCACACAGGAGCACATAGGTGGCGCACCAGACTGGAGCACCAGTCTGGCGCACCAAACTGTTTTTCAGTAGCACACAACAGCTTTCACATAGTTTTTAGCATGATCTCTTGCTTTGATTTGCTTCTGCATTGTTCTGGTTTTCTTCCTTGATATGTCAGGAAGACTTAGCTTTATTTTTAGCCCTTTTCATGCATATTAGACCGCATTTGGCATATAGTAAAACAAGGATGAAAAATCACTCGAAATATTTAGATCCTTGATCTATTTTTGCAATATCTTTGCATCGACACTTGACCCATTACATGAGTGATATTTCTGAGCATTTGGACACACCCTTACAATCCATGCGACCTTATTTTAGCATAAGACACCATCCACGTAGCATGGCATGGCATATCGCCCTCGAGCGTATATAAAAGGCTAGAAAGCCGACATTTCGTGTAAGCAAATGAGAAACCTATAAAAGATCGATTTATCGGGCGCACGAGGGTGCCTAATACCTTCCTCGTGCATAACAGGGATCCTTACCCATTTCTAGTTTGAGACCTTTTCCATTGGTTTTTATATGCATGATTCGAATGATTCTTTTATGGTTTTCCTTGTCTTCCATTTAAATAGACTAGGTGGCGACTCCTGCATTTTTATTTTATTCTTGCATTTTATTGATTTGCCGTGACTTTGCCGACCCTCGTGTATTTGGCCTCGCACCAAGCCTCGAGGCTGTCGCTGGCATGGTTACAGGAACTGGCGACTCCGCTGGGGATAACCAGATCCCGGCTTTGTTTTAGGTTTCTCCTTTGCTTCGGCTTTTCTCCTTGCTTGCCTTTTATCCATGCCTCGCATTGGTGGTCCCTTTTACAAGTGGTGTCTTTCTTGCATGCATGCCTTTTTATAATGAATGTTTTCTTTTTACACACTTTTGCTATGCCATCACTGCACATAATTTGCATATACTTTTGCGTGATAATTCATGGCTAAATTGCATGTTTATTTCCCTTCTTGTATATGCCATGCCTAGGAGATTAGAGACGTGTTTGCTCTCCCCTTTTGGTTAATAAAAAGCATAACAACCAAAATCAATAAATCAGGCAAACTAGTGACAAATTGCAAATTTCTCCCACAGTTTAATAAATTGGCAAGTAAAAGACTCAAAGCATACTTTGCATACATCATATAGGGCATGCATCTTCTCCTCTCCTTAGTTCGCGTATATAGTCTGCGAAGGACATTTATCGGTGGCTCATTTTATGGTTTTGGCATGGGATGAAAAATCAGGTTTGTCCCCCCTTGTCTGGGGTCGTGTCGGTGTAGTAGAGGGTACAACCTACTTCTTTGGCAGAGGACGAGGCCCCGAAAGCACCACCTGTTCACTGCTTAGGCTATGGCCAAGATTTAGAATGGGGACCTTACTTTTTCTAGACTTGTGTCGGAGACCCATTCACCCTTGTGTGAACCCGTAGTAGACAGCTTAATAGGACACTCCTAGTTGGTGAGAGAGTGCATACTAGAAGCATTCATTTGCATCTCATACCACCATAAACATTGCATCTTTTCTAACTTGTTGGTTTTTGTGCATAGGATTTCTGGTCTGTGAGTTTCCTTAGCCTGAGCTCTGGACCCTTCCTTTCACTGACTCTGTTTGCGACCCTATTTTCAACCGCATCCATCCTTCGGAGCCACTAGCCACGATCCCATGACCGCGCAACTGCAACAAATGTCGGCCCTCGCCCAGTAGTTGCAGGGATTGGCACTAGCACTCCAGCCCTTTTCAGCTCTGTCCTTCCCGGCTCTCGAGTTGCCTGTGCAACTGGCCTTAGGACCATAGTTTGCATCCACTACACTCCCTCCACAGCCGTCGCCATCCCTTGTCTCTCCGGTAATAGGGGTGTCGACACTACCTTTTGTTACACCTACACAGCACCCACCACAGCATGCATCCCTCCTATCTGGTGGCCAGCCTCTTAGGCTGGTGGGAGCACAGCCCTCTGTGAGCATTGTACCGGAGACCATTCCGGTCCAACAGCTCTTGCTCCCGCAATCTGCACCACCTGTAGCACCACCCCCTGCATTGTCTTCACCTATGTATCAGACGCAAGCTTCATCCTTTATCCCACAGCACACAGCACCCATGCACGGTTACACTGGCCATCCTGTCGTAGCACCAGACGGCGGAATGGTGGATCCGAAGGAGCGACCCATACAGTGTACGCGACACCCGCCTTAGCTGCACAATCTACAATTGCAGTAGCTCCAGACACTCTCCTTGCGAGAGTAAATGATCTGGAGCGCACTATCCGATAAGTGCAGGGCGGGGACCATCGGTCCTACCAATTCCGGGACCTCTGTTATTTCCCACAGGCGACTCTCCCCCTGAATTTCCAAATCCTGGAATTCGACAAATATAATGGTAGGGTTTGCCCCATTTCCCATTTGAGAGCCTATTGCGGAGACCTCGCTTAGCTCCAAGCTGACGAAAGGTTGTTAATCCACCAGTACCAGAAGAGTCTTACAGGGCTCGCGTTGAAGTGGTTCACTTCCCTCAACATGGCCACCATCAATAGTTGGGACGACCTTACGCAGGCGTTCCTAGAACAGTATTCCTTTAATCTTGACTTAGTCCCAAAGCTGGATGAATTAGTTGCTATCAAGCAGAGGCCCCAAGAAATATTTGGGGAGTATGTTGGACGATGGTGCTCCTTGGCTTCATAAGTCCAAGATATACCCTCCGACAAGGAGTCTATCGAGATTATAATCTGAGGAGCATAGCCAGCGGTTGGGGCTCTGCTTAGCATCCAACCTGTTACCACTTTCTCGACACTTCTCTGGGCGGGCGCCCGTGTCGAGAACTCACTGCACGGTGGTCGTTTTCCAGCGCTCTCTGCATTTGCCAAGCAAGCCACTTCCTCACATAGTGGCGCCAGCAGCAACAACAACAACCATCGTGCCAATCCACCCCAAAGGTGGGATCCCTCCAAGGATACAGTTTCTTACATTAGATCCCCTACTACACCAGCAAATGTCCATCCACCCCCTCAGCATCAAGTAGTTTATGCACCCATGCCTACACTTAGAGCACCTCATGCATCACACATCACGCCCACTGCCACACAAGTTTATCCTACCCCTCAGGTGATGATGCGCCCACCAATGGCACATCCGCAGCCAAGGCGACAACGCCGTAACAGGCGCCACTATACCCCTTTAGTGGAACCGTTGAGCATGGTATTCTCTAAAGTCGCATCCCTCCTGAGGCTACCTGAGGTACGCCCGCCACCGAGTCCGCTTCCGGCCTAGTATGATACGAGCGCGTTCTGCAATTTCCATCGGGTCCTGGGTCACTCGACGAACAATTGCCTGACACTAAAGAACGCAATCTAGGACTTGATTGACCAAAAGGACATTGTGATTAACACACAGGCGGCAAGCCCCGCACCCACATCAGCAACCACACAAGCACAACCAACACAACCCAATATAGTTAGTCAACCTTTACCCCAGCATTCAGCCCCAGGAGCAGCAGGCCCCTCGGGAGTCAATTCCATCTTTATTGATTCTATTTAATCTTTTATTTGTCCTATCAATCCTTTTTCCCTTTTTTCATGTCAATTGTATTTATCCTTCCTTGGTGATTTCGAGGAGTCTTTAGCTTGATTTATCCTACAGTCAAGGCAGTCTCCGCTTTAGCTTCAAACTCATTGGTATTCCGTGTCATGTCAACCAATTTGAGCCAGTTAATCTCATTCCTGCTCTTGAGTCTGTCAGCCACTTGGCCGTTCTCTACAACTCTTGCCTGGTGGTCAAAATTTGTGTTGCAACTAGGGTATGAGAAAGGAATCCCTTGGGTGATACGGCCAAGGAACCGCCGAGCCGATCTAGGCGGAAGAACGGAGAGAGCATGAAGAATTAGGATACGAGTGTCAGAACTAGTGGAAGAGATCCCCTGCGCTCAGGTAAGTCCCCAAAGACGATCATTTATTGCGATTTAACTCACTTTACCAGTGCAGGTGTATTGAATCTAAGCCAAAGTTTGATCACAACCTCAGTAACATAGTCACCAACAAGTCTCAGAAGAATTTTTCCTGAGAATGGTCATTCAGTGTCAGAATAGACCAGCAAGTAGTTACAGAATTATACAATGCTCAGAACAGTTGGCAGTGCACCAGGCAATAGAAATGCAAGATCTGGCTTAGAAGACAAACACGAAGAGCTTGACAAACGACATAGTTGGAGATATGGGCATTTTTTATTCCAAAAACAATTGGATGTGCTTGTGGAGGACCAAATAGAGTACAACAGCATCAGGGAAGGGAAAACAGCTGTTTCACCACCGCACCCTGAATCACCAGGACCAAAGTTCAATTATGGTCCTCCAAGAACCGATGAAAGTCTTCGCTAGACCAATGATCGTCACCCATCGGCAGCTCCTAACTGAAAAGTACTACCAATGACCGTCGGCCAATCCCGAGCCTTGCAGGCCATGCATCTCATTGTTTTTGCTTACTACATCCGCACATCACATAAATCACATCATATGCATTGTACTTTCTTTTGTTTACATTGTACTTATAATATAAACATTGGCATAACTATTGCCTGATGAGGAAAATCGGAAGCCAGCCTGCTTAGGAAGAGTTTGATCCTCCTCACGTGTTACTACTTGTGTGACCTAGGAGGTAAGGGAGCCAGTATTCATGGGGAAGTGGGCGAAATGTACAAATTCCTAAGGGACCTACACCTCCAGAGGGAGGAAAAAATGTTAGGGCGTAAGTGAGAGTGCGAGCCAATAAAACAACATAGACTTTGGAGCATAAAGGAAATAAGAAGATTGAAGTTGCAGAAAGAAGTTGGCTCTAATGAGAAAGGCATGTAGGACGACTCTATCCCTATCACATAACTTGGAGAGGAGTTGAAGCATACACCTGCCAAGCCCATATGTTCAAAAGGACTAGCCACCCCTTTTACATCAAAAAGTAAGAGAGCAGTCACCCCATAGCCTAGGTGTTTATTACCTCTAAGTAGGGGTAGGGTAAGTCAACATGCCTTTGAGGGAGAAAAAGAAAATGAATTATTGAAAAAGTAGGTATAGGGCCCTAGGAGTTTGGCATGGAGCCCATTTTATCCCTAAAACCCATTGGTTGAGTGAGAGCCACTATAAACCCAGGGATCCAGGTAGCACCAAGTGTGTTGAGGACATCTTAGTTCCTTATAGCTGGCAATAAAGGCTTCCTCGACGCTGAGGGCATATCTTCTATACACAATGCATAAATCTTGCTTCCATCTTATAAATCTTGCATAAATCTTTTGGCATTTAGCATTGGAGAGTTCACCACCTTCGCATTTTGCATCGCTTTGCAAGGCGTTTGTCCGCGTTCTGACCAGGGGCATGCCAGCTGCCTTTTGAGTTGGAATATTGGCCAAAAAAGGGATCTTCAACCAAAGGCATGTCGACTGCTCTTTGGTTGGAGTTAGGTGTTTGGCTAGGGGCATGCCAGCTGCCTTTCTAAGTCAAGAAGATCATGGGGACAGTACTACTTTTGGGAGCATGCAGATGAGGCTTCTCACAAGCACAGCGGGATAAGCATATCAGTTGACGCAAGCATGAAATTGGCTAACATGACAATAGCCCGTGTGTCTGCCATACTTATTCCAAGGAAAGCAAGCTTTGTCTGCCTGAAGCGAAAGGCATGGAAAGTGGGTTCCCGGAATCTAGCCACAGTGCACAACAAATGCCAATTCACTTCAACCTGGGCAATATTCGACAAAGAAGAAGACATGCCCCAAACCTGCAAATACTCACGATCCTCAGTAGTCAATGCACCTATCAATGTTTGCAAGACATCAGGGCAGTGTTTTGGTGTCACCATGGTTAGATACCCTAGCAGATATGACAGTTATCTAGTGGCCCCCATCACATACAGGCAGTGCAAGTATCTTAATTTCCAAGGTCCAAAGCACAGAATGGCTGCAAGAATTGCATTGTTGTCCTCCGCACTCTGCAATCTACAAAAGGCAAAAGGCAAAATGCCATGAAAAGCAAGTGCACAAGTCTTCAAGAATTCACCGGATGGCGAAATTTGCAGAAACCCCTTGAGATTGTGAGGCTTGCAGAAAACCCCCTTATACCACGAGGGTGTGACAAATCATATTGGAGCAGACACTTGCAAGCGCCCAGCAGAATGTCAAATTTCACCGCAACAACACAGCAATCAGAAGTTTGCAATAAGCCCTTCTAGTTTCAGAGAGTTGCAGATATGCTCCAACTCTTTGCGAAACCTGCAAACAGAGCAAATTCAGATCAATACTCTAGCAAGGTTCCTCTAGAGGATATTGCACGTGCATCTCAGCAAGCACCAGTCTCCATGTCACAAAGCCAGCAGCAAGCAGTTCTACCCTCCCTGTGCCATTGCAGCCAAATTCATTCCAGGGGGACAATCCAGGGTTTATCGCTTTTTCTTTCTAGGTTCTCACTCCAAGCGGACGAGATCCATCTATCCCTTCTTTCCTTGGATTTTTGCGGGCGCGAAATCCTTTTGTTTGACCTTTGACTGGGCAGTCAAGGTCCTTTTTCTTTGCTTTTCTTAGATTTCCACAGCTGCAAGATCCTTTTCTTTGGCTTCTGACCGGGCTGTCAGAGTCAACCTTTGACCAGGCGGTCAAGGTCTTTTCCTTGTCCTTTGGCTTCTAACCCGGCGGTCAGAGTCGACCTTCGACCGAGCGGTCGAGGTCATTTCCTTTTCCATTTCTTGGGCTTCTGACCGGGCAGTCAGAGTCGACCTTCGACTGGGCGATCATGGTCATTTCCTCTGCTTGGATTTTCGCAGGTGCAAAAGCCTTTTCCTTGGCTTCTGACCGGCGGTCAGATTCGACCTTTGACCGAGTGGTCAAGGTCATTTCCATTGCTTTTCTTGGATTCTCGTGGGCGTAATATCCTTTTTCTTGGCTTCTGACCGGGCGGTCAGAGTCGACCTTTGACCGGGCGGTCAAGGTCATATCCAGCTCCTTGGATTTTTGCGAGCGTGAAATACAGCTTGTTGAGTTTGACCAGGCGGTCAATGTCATTTGCCCTCTTGGATTTTCGCAGACGCGAAATCCAGCTTGTTGACTTTGACCGAGCGGTCAATGTCATTTGCCCTCTTGGATTTTTGTAGGCGCGAAATCCTGCTTGTAGATTGTGACCGAGCGGTCAACGTCATTTGCCCCTTTTGGATTTTCGCAGTCGAGAAATCTAGCTTGTTGTCTTTGACCACGCGGTCAACGTCATTTGCCCCTTTTGGATTTTCGTGGGCGCCAAATCCAGCTTGTTGACTTTGACTGGGCGGTCAACGTCATTTGTCCCTCTTGGATTTTCACGGGTGCAAAAACCAACTTGTTGACTTTGACCGGATAGTCAAGGTCCTAGCCCCTCTCTCAGATTTCCCTGGGCAGGAAATCCGGTGGCTTGACTTTTTGACCGGATGGTCAGGGTCCTAGCCCCTCTCTCTGATTTCCCCAGGCAGGAAATCCGGCGGCGTGAACTTTTGATCGGATGGTCAAGGTCCTAGCCCTTCTCTCATATTTCCCTAGGCAGGAAATCCGGTGGCTTGACCTTTTGATCGGATGGTCATGGTCCTAGCCCTTCTCTCGGATTTCCTCGAGCAGGAAATCCAGCAGCTTGACCTTTTGACCGGGCAGTCAAGGTCCTTATCCTTTCTCTTCTGGGTTTTCGCGAGCACGGAATCCAGTTGTTTGATCCTTTGACCGGGCGGTCAAGGTCCTTTTTTCTCTCTTCTCTTCTGAGTTTTCGCGGGCGTGAAATCTCTTTGTTTGCCCTCGGTCCGTGCGGACAGGGCCTTCTGCTTCGCTTGACAAATGGTATGTTTGTCATACCCCTCTTCCCCTTGGGCTGGTATCCTCAACTACTCAGTTGACAACCGTCACGCTGTCAGGTGTCCAGGTTGACAAGACTCAGCTTGCTTGTCATATCTCGTCTCTTTAGGTTGATAACCTCGTTAATCCGGTTGATCAGTCCGACAACTTATCATTTTCCTGCCACTGATCCCAATCAGTGCGCAAGATTTCTTAGTTTTTGCCATATTTCTTTAGCACTAGCACCAGCATTGCATCGCCTTGCAGGCACCTACTTTACATTCATATCGATTTTGCATCGGCTTTCAGATCAGCTCTTGCATTTGTTTTCGCATTGGCATCACATCCCCAGCATTTAGATCAGCAGTTGCACACATTTTGCATTTGCATTAGCATTTGGCAACAAGTCATGACTTTCGGTGCATCCGTTGGATAAGTGACTTACTGCCTACAACAAACACCATCCTTCTGTAACCTCAAAATAGGGGTATCTTGTCAACCTTGAGCATCAGTCTTGGTTCCTTTCGTCCCTCGACCTCGCTTAGGGAGGGGCATCTGTAGACACCTCGATTTTGAGGTGGTTCATTGATAAACTTTCCAGATGTTGCTTTGGATGTGGCTAACCCAACCACTTTTTGAATCCCATTAGCTAAACCAATCCCAAACCTATGGCAGGTCCACAGCCTAATTAGAAATTCAAACAGATAGGGGAGAGCACCAAGTTAGAGCAACAAGCTAGAGCACCAAGGTAGAGGACCAATATTGAGCACCTAGCTAGCACACAAAGCTAGAGCACATAAGTGATGTACTTAGCTGGAGTACCAAGCTATAGGATTTTTTTAAAATAAACCTGTTAGATTACGATGATGAGGTGATAAAATGTATTTTATAATAATGATGTGGTATTAAGATATATTTTGCAACGGAATTATGTAGATTTGAAAATGAAATTTTTAGTTGCCAAATTATTTTCCCACCAAGAATTTGGACGGAATCCCCAAGCAACAATAAATTCGTTGTAAACAACAATTGGTGACATATTCTCTTGTATTAATTTTGGAGGAGTTGTTAGACAATGGAGGATAACAGAATTTTTGTTGGAAAATATAATTTTTATAACAAATATATTCTGTTGCAGTATTTTTGCAAATATTGCATGACCTGCTTAACAACTTCTCAATGATTCAACATGTCAGCAATGTACGTGTGATCCAGATGCATACAAACTTGAATATACATAAGACTTCCAACTGTCGAAGCATATGGAATTTTTTTCATTTCCTAATTTTCAAAATCATTCTTAAGGCATTATTTAAAACTAAAATTGTCTTTCTTAGCCATAGGAATATTTTCTAGCTTGCACCCACTCATGTCATATCTTTTAAGAACTTTTTTTAATATAGTTATTTTATGATAATCTAAGAATACTTCGAGGACATTATTAAAGTATTTGGATTTCTAATACAAAAGAAGCTTCTTCAACATCTTTTATCTCAAATTTGTATGAGAGAAATTTCTTGGTTTCTATAAATAAGTCTATACCAATAGTGACAAAAAATATGTTATCAACAAATAAGACCAGGAAAATATATTTATTCCTACTAAATTTATGGTATACATAATCATTCACCAAATTTATCACAAAACCAAATGAGATGACAACTTGATGAAATTTGTGATACCATTGACAAGATGGTTGCTTTAAATCATAAATGGACTTTTTAAGTTTACAAACCATTTTCTTTGCGTCACCTAATACAAAGTGTTCTGATTGTACAATATAGATCGTCTTAGAAATATTACCATTGAGAAACGTCGTTCTTATGTTCATTTGGTGTAGCTCAAAATCAAAATCAGCAATTAATGCCATAATAATCCAAAAAGAGTCTTTGATAAAACTAGATAGAAAGTCTCTTTATAGTTAATGCCTTCCCTTTGAGTAAATCCCTTAGTGAAAAGATGAGCCTAATATCTTTCCACATTACCTTGCATCCCTCTTGATTTTAAATATCCATTTACAGCTAATGGATTTAGCACCTTCAAGCAACGAGACAACATCCCAAACACCATTGGTTATCATAAATTTAAACTCATCATCCATGTCATTTATCCACTTTTGAGAGTCAGAATTATTGATTGTTTATGGACAGTCAGTATCTACTTGATGTTCCTAGAGAAATATGACGTAATCATCTGAAATCACATTTCTTTTCTCTCCAGTAAATCTTATAAATGACATTGGTTCTTAAGAGAGTTGGTTCTTCTTGAATGGGGAAAGGATCAACAATGTTTTGTTATGGATTTATTTTTTGAATAATGTCAAAAATTAATTCCTAATTATCATCGATAACAATTGTAGGTAGAGAAATAAATTTCTCTTCAAAAATATGTCCATAATCTTATCTTCCTCCTTAAACTCTATTTCCTCAAGAAACCAAGTATTGTCTGTCTCAAAAAAGATCTAGTAGTGGGATCATAAATCTTAAAACCCCTAAACCTCTTAGAATATCCAATAAAGTAGCAACTAACTGTCCTAGAGTCCAGTTTCTTTTCATTAAGCTTGTAAGGCCAAGTCTCAGCTGAAGAACTCCATACATGAAGATGCTTTAGGCTGAGTTTCTTCCCAACGCATAATTTATAAGGAGTTTTAGTCACTACTTTAGTTAGTATTTTGTTTAAAATGTAAGTTGCAATCTTAAGTATCTTACTCTAGAGAAATTCTGATAAGGTAGAAAGACAAATCATACTCTTCATCATATCTTTAAGTGTCCTATTGCATCTCCCTGTAACACCACTCATGGCTAGAGAACCAGGCATAGTGTATTGAGAAACAATACCTTCTAGGAACTTGGCAAATGAGCCAGAACGTTATTCACCAGATTTTTCATATTTACCGTAGTACTCACCACTAGGGTCAAATCTAATGCCTTTAATTCTTTTGTTGAGTTAGTTTTCAACTTCAACATTAAATTGTTTAAACACATCCAAGGCCTATGATTTCTCATGAATGAGATACAAGTAGTCGTAACGTAAATAGTTGTCTATGAATGTAATAAAGTATTGTTGATCATTCCAAGATCTCGTAAGGAATGACCCACAAATGTTTGTATATATTAGTTCTAAAACGTTTGAACATCTATTAGTACCTAATCTCCTAACATTAGTTTGTTTACCCTTAATACACTTCAAGCAAACTTGGTAGTCTGTTGAGTCTAGAGAAAGAAGAAATCCATTCGTCACAAGTCTCTCTATTCCATGCTTATAGATATGACCTAAACACTTATGCCACTGTAACGTGGAATTCTTATTGAATTTTCGCTTTGTACCTTAGATGTAGAATTCATGGTTTCATTATAAGAAGATATTATATCAAACAAATATAGATTGTTATTATTAATCAAAGAAAAATACCAATATGATTAGAATTTTGAAAAAGACTAAATTTTCCATTTCCTTGTAGACAAGAGTATCGAGATTTGTTCAATACAAAAATAGAAATCAAATTCTGCTTAAAAGACAGTACAACATATGTTTCTTTCAAATTTAAATTACAATTAGTTAACAACAATTCGAAATGACTAATAGTTTCAACTTCAACTTTATAGTTGTCACCCACAAAGATGTATCTTTCACCTTCACTTGGTGTCCAATAACATAGGTAATGTAATGACCCCCAAGTAGCTACCACTAAACCTCGCTACAAATTTTCATTTTTAATCATTTGTTTTATCATTGTTATTAACCAACGATTATACTAATGGTGAAGCTAAGGCTAAGTACTCTCAACAGGAAATAAAACTAATAAACAATAGAAATAAACTAAACTAACACTCACTTGGATCTCAGATGTGTGGTAGCGTGACTCCTCCTATAAGCACTAGCAACCAACAGTTACTATCTTGCACTTGCCAAAACATAGAAAACAAAGTACACGTGAGTAATCACTCAACGGTCACCTAGCACGCACCCCACCTACAACTCGGCAATCTATGATGAGGGCAACCAAGCACAGGCATCACACCCAGATGATGACAAACCAAAACAGCAATCTACCGACGCCCAGCACACAAGCACTGGCATCTCTCTCCGATGCTGCAACACCAAACCAAATAGTCTACTACTGCCCAGCAGGCCACAAAATCACAAAACCATGCCTTTAAAACCATTCTTTTCTTTTCCTTTGCAAAACCATGTGCATACACTTTTAAAACCTTTTATGCATGCTCAAGAAGGCTACTTTCGCCAACTCAAGCCCAAAACAACACCAAAAACACAACTATAAAGACACTGCTCAGTACAACGTGGTCCCTTTTGGACCCAAGCACAACACCAAACCACGAAGCCTCCACTCCCAAAACGACGGAGCCATTGCTCCCAAAGCATTATGCCTCAACAGGTGCCAAAACCACGGCCTCCACTAGGCCCATTGCTAGATTTCCCAAACCAGGACTCCACACAAACACAAGCTCAAACAATGTGTCAAACTGCCCGACGCCAAGCAAACAACACTAGCCACAAGTAGTCCACAAAGGAGAGACCACAACGTGTGCACTACCACGACGTGTGCACTACCACGATGTGCGCACTACCACGATGTGCCTTCTTGTGTAGGAGCCACGTCGTCCCACGATTCTCCCACCTGGAGAACCCTCAACAAAGCCAACCCCTCCGTGGGAAGGTAGTCCTGTCTCTCAGGACGCTACCAACTACGGGGCAAGCATCCCACCCCCATTGGCCACCACAAGGTATGCCTTCTCATGGTGCCCACCACATGGTGCTCAGGAAGGAGTCTCATAGCTCTACACCCGACAACGCCCGAGCCTTAGTGCTCACAGAGACAACAAGAGTATCATACCTCCCTGACGTGCCACGAAACACCTCAACCCGTGGACTACAACCTTAGCCTTCAAACGATAGTCAAGGAGTATCATACCTCCAAGACCCGACGAATCTTAGCCTCAGGTATCTTGGTCCCCACACAAACAGAAAACATCGGAAAACTCTTTCCAAAACCATTTCAAATCGGTACTTTTCTCTTTCCAAAACTCTCTTTTGGAAAACCTTTTTCAAAATCATTAAATATCCTTTAAAACTCAAGCAACATTGTGCCCAACAGCGGCATGGAAACCAAAGGCTGAGAAACCACAAACAAAACACAACCTCAATAGCTCTCCTGTCAAGCCCAGGCAAAAGCACCATGAGAGTGTTTGGGTTCACGAGCAGTATGCTTAACCCATGATCACAACCCAAGAAAACACCGACAACAAAGCAAACACAACCAGAACTTCACGCTCTGGTGTTAAGTGTAAGACACCTACTGGCTCGTGTCCCTCGGGAGAACAACCAGATCGGCTCAGACACCCAGGATAGTGCCACTGAATACTCCATTCAGTGCACCGCACACAAGACCACAGAAATCTTAGACCAAGGGACACTATCATTATCCTTAAAGTCCAGTCTAAACCATCTAGGGAAAGAACCTATTATTTCTAAATCAATTCATCTTTTATTCTACCCATAACTCAAGTGGAATCTTGCTAATTCGTTTTAGGCATATCCTAGACCATCCTAATGATTATCCTAATCATTTATGCCATTATATTTATCTCCCCAAGATTAACATATATATATATATATAAACCAAAAGATAAGATAACTTAATGTAGGATCAGGGCCTAGATCGGCAAACCGAAATGGAACGGTCGACCGAACCTGGGCTCAGGGCACCAGATAGGTAGACTGAAAGAAACCACTCGATCGACTGAAAACTCCTGATTCGGTAGACCGAAAACATTCGGTCGATCGAACCTGGAATTTTGTCAACACACAAGACTCCCAGAACAGCAGACTGAATAAATTCGATCAACTGAATTAGGGAACAAGGGGACAATCTGCAATAAAAATGGTATACCGAAATAATTCGGCATGTCAAACCAGGTGATTGCTGGGTATCCTGAAATCGGACCCAAAGCCCAATCCTGCAAACCACCAATCCAAACCGTGCAAACAATATATCAAAATGAAGATCTCAATGAGATCTTCCAAACCAGACAAACAACACTGAGATCCATCAAGTGGATCACGAGAAAACAACAGAAAACACAAAGGGGGCACTATTCATCCCAAACCTTAAATACGGCCATAAATGGGCTACAAATGCACAATAAATTCTATAAAATTTACTACAATTACCAGCACAATAACATGCACCTATGGTATAAATTTGGAATCAAAATAAAATCTACGGGGTGCATACCTCTACCGAAGGCGTGACGACGTAAGATGGACGATGACACTCCTCCAACCACGAGCTGCTCCTCTCCTCCACGCGACGACGGCGGCTGCATCCTCCTCCTCCCGACCATCTCCCTCTGTCTTTCTTGCAACCCTCTCTCCCTCCTACCTCCCCTCTCTCTTTTCTCTCCCACTCCCACACCTGGGAGGAGAAGAAGAAGAAGAAGAAGAAGAAGAAGAAGAAGAAGAAGAAGAGCAAGGGGCAGGGCCTGGGGAAGAGAAAGAAAGAAAAGAAAGACGGGAAGGAAAGAAAGGAAGCCGCAAACATGAAACTAGACCATGCGACCTCCCACGTCCACATGACTCGTACAAACCGAGATCTGCCACCAAAACACAGAGCGAACCCTCAAAACTCACTTGAGGGCGAGCACAACATCCGAACCACACCACACCAACAGGCCAGAAACCCACAATCCAAGCATCAGACACTATTGAGAAAGTGTCCCATATTAGGCATTGGGACCCTCAAAGCCTAACATGCCTGAATTTCACCTTAATTATCTAGCCAAAGCACCACTCTTAAAACCTAGGTCGTTATAGCCTAACCCCCTTAAAGGAATTTTGCCTCCGAAATTCTCTAGGCGAAACACCAAGGGCACCAAAATTAAGACATCACTAGAATGACCTAGGCAAAAATACAACGATGCCACCCAAAATCCACGACCTGTAGGAGACATCTCCGCCTCACAAAGCCATTTCATCCTACTTAGGTCCAAGATGTCACCAAGAGCTCAGCTCTCCTGGAGTCCGAACACCACAGAGATCCCTAGTGATGTCCCTTCTTGGCACAAAACCTCCACCCAGAGGCTCCAAAATAGTGCTTTTGAGAGTCACGAAACATCCAGAACACCCTCGAGACACACAAACCACAGGATTGACCAGGTGCAACTAGCTCTGGCCACTCTTCTGCTGTGCCACTCTGATGGACAACCTGGTCAGCAACCACCGAACTTCACACCATGTGCTCAACTACATCTTTCATGACCCTGGGAAACTTCCTCTACTCCAAGGTACAAGAGAAAATCTGGCTACCGAGACACAACAAAGCTCTTCACGAATCTGGAGTGCATCGACAGACTAGCCAATCATGTGCTATCTATCTCCAGGAACTGCTTCCCAGATTGACACTCCATCGAATCCAAAGTACAACCTCCACTGTGGGCAACACCAAATATGTGGGTGGACAGTTCCTCTTGTGATCTCCCAACTGACAAGAACCACAAGACACCACATTGCCTCATCACAACAGGAACTTATCCCAACCCAAAAAGATATTTGGTGGACTTATCACTGCTTGCTGCGATGGCAGCCTTGTAGGTCTAGACATGAGACCACTAAAACACAATTAAACCACCTATTAAGCGTGAAGCTCACATCAAAGATACTACAATTTAGAGTCCATGGCCACAAAAGTCACTGTTTCTAGTGAAACAACCACCTAGAGGAAAACACGTGGGATCACACCCACCATCTCAACCAGCGATGCCACCAAACAAGACGGGCAGCCAACTCCACTTGAATCACCCCATCTCCATCGTAGAAACCCAAAACCCAAAAGCAAACACAGGAGAATGAAGATCTCCATAGGTCGAATAGCGCTACGCCATCCAACCCACAAGCAAACAAGAAAATCAACAACAGGACACCCAAAGGAAACACTGGGAAAAATCTCCACCACCCAATTGGCACAATGCCATTCGAGCTACAACCAACCAAGACAATTGGGTATCCGACAAGATACCCCAGACAACACACATTAAACAACACATCGAGTTATGCCACTCCATGGCCAAGCCCCGAACAACATGTGTGACACAACCGCACAATACCAATGCGCGACTCCACGCACACCACCCCTCCCAAATACCTCGTGTAGACACCCCAATTTTACCAATCTTGCAGGAGGGGTCTGTTGGCTGAGTTCAAACCCTAACCTAGGCCTTTTAGTTCATGGGGACCCAATTGGGCCCATGAAGGCCCATTAAACCTTGGTTGAGCCCATTTGGGCCCATCACATCA